>JAJAGP010000460.1:232188-406413 GCA_025084515.1 Ancistrus triradiatus | reverse complement strand
TTAGATTTATCATCTACGCCGCCCAAGGAGGTTGGGTCCCTTTTTGAGTCTTGGTCCCCCCAAGGTTTCTTCCTATAACACGCTGGGAGTTTTCCTTGCCACTGTCGCCCTAGGCTTGCTCGATTTGGGATTGGACGTAGTTATTAGGAGATAATCTAAAATTGTAAAGTTGCTTTGAGACAATGCTCCATTGTAAAAAGTGCTATATAAATAGATCTGACTTGACTTGAGTTGACTTGAGTATGGAGCCCTTGTGGTGAGAACTTCAATCCTGCCTTAGTGAAGCAACACACTGCCACAACTGCTGGTGTGATGATCTGAGGGGCCACCTCATACGACAGTCGGTCTCCTCAGTAGTGATATGAGGGACACTAACCGCTCAGTGATATGTTGAGGACATCCTGTGGCCACATCACAGCAAAAGTTTCCCAGGAATATCACTACCAGATTGCAACACTTTCTTGGTCTGCCCAGTCACCAGATTTATCACCAATCAAGCATTTATGAGACCAGCTGGAACATCGGCTTCAGCAAACTATAAGTGTGGGGGGATCTACAGGCCCAGCTGTGGGCAAATGTGTCAGAGAGGCAGGTCTAGCAGTCAACGATCTCCCACCAAAAGGTACACCACCCAGACGTAGCTTCTGCGAACCATTTTATAGGGCAGTGGAACAAGCACAGTTATGCCCTCTTGTGGCAAGACTCAGTGTCTAATCGGACACACCAGTAATCATTTAAATACAGTATATGCCTGTGATGTAACCGCATGCCGAGTTTTGTAGCAATCTGACAATATTATCTGGGTGCTTTATTTTTTTGTCAATGAGTCTAAAGTGAATGAGTGTCAGTGCTAACATTTTTCGGTATGTGAGTTTGATTAGGAGGCACAGTGATGCAGTGGTTATTACTGTCACATCACATCACAGCTGTGCGTGTACATGTGTGAGAGAGCGAGAAAGCAAGAGAGAGAGAGAGAGAGAGAGAGAGAGAGAGAGAGATTTTATTTTGTTTTCCAACATACTAATAAAAAAACATGCAAACATAAGAACCAAAATAGTTGTATTTGGTTACTGAGGATAATGTTAGAATTAGGGTTAGGATTAGCTGTAGCATTCATAAGTTACAGTAATCATTATGTCAATGGAAAGTCCCCAAAACATACACTACATGGCCAAAAGTTTGTGGCCACTCTTTCTAAGTAGTGAGCTTTGCTGTTGAGCAACACTCATTTGTAGCACATTCAAAATATAAAGCGTACATTTCTGGATTCTCAATAGACTAACAATGGCAGTAGAAGGTTGTACTGATTACCATAGTGACGCATTATGATGCATTTATAGGTTTCTACTTACAACAAGTCAGCTCATCAACTTTCTGCCCTGCCGTCCTTAAACAAATTACAGAGATATTGGTTTGCAAACCTTTATTGAGAACTTGGCTGACACCTTGAAAATGCACTGGAATGGCAAAAGCGAGCCGGGGCTTATTGTCTAACATCAGGAGCTGACCTCACAGTCATGTTCCAAAGTCTAGTGGAAAGCCCTCTTAAAAGAGCAAAGGCTGCTGTAGCAGCAATGGTAGGTGGGGGTTTACATTCTATACTAATCCCCATGTTTTAAATGTACTTTTTGATTGTCCACAAACTTTTGGCCATATAGTCTATGCTTACCAAGACTGCGTGTGGATAGGCCATGGTTGCCAGCGGTTGGACTCAGTAGGTACATGAGTGAATGAAGAGTTTGATCAAAACCCAGCCATATAGTTACTGTTTAATGTGTTTAAACTTGATCTGGTTTCTTTGTGGCTTTGCTGAGATTATGTTCTGCATTAAAAAAAAAATTCTGTTCTTTTTGATGAACTGGAAACAGTTTGTTACTACAAGCTTATTTAAACTATTACTGCAAACGTATTAATTAGATAACTTAGTTTAATTATTACATATATCATATAAGGTGCCCCAAGATGATGAGCCCTTTTTTGAGTCTTGATCCTCTCAAGGTTTCTTCCTCATAATGTTTACAGAGTTTTTCCTTGCCACTGTCACCCTATGCTTATTTGGATTTGGGCTTAGATAACAGAAGATAATATAAAATTGTAAAGCTGCTTTGAGATGATGCTCCATTGTAAAGAGCACTATAGAAATAAATCTGGCTACCATGTTTAGCTGCATGGCTTAAACAAATCAAAAAGTCAGCACTGCAATAGTTGTGCATATTAACTCATTTATTGTAGGTGACACATCAATAGCCTTTCCATCAGTGTTATTACAACAATTTATGGCAACTATGGAACTGAACATCAAAATAGTTTCAAAGTGATGATAATATTGGATTATAAGTAGTATAAAAGTATCAAAATCACAGAAGACTTGCTTCTGTTTTGTGAAAATAAATAACATGAAAAAACATAAATAGTATTTCAAAATACTTAAAAAAAAGAATATTTTTTGATATTGTGACACATATACACAAAAATAGAATTGGCAGAGCATGGGGCCTCGTATCATAGAAAACTATATTATAATACACATTTGCACTGTACATAACAATTTACATTCAGAAGGAGGTATGTACATCTGTACATTACCAAAGTATCACAATACATAGTATTTGAAGGCCTGTTTTATGTTGCTTAAGAACATGTTACTCCTCAAAGCACAGCTTCTGAATCAGAGGATGAGAAAGACAAATCCGAATACACCGTGCAAAGAAGAAGAGCAAGATAGGCAACTAAGGTGTAGGTCAGTGCTTTGTGATACTTTTATCTTCTTGCAAATTTTCCATCCAGCACTAACACGAACCTTACACATCCAGCAATAATGCTACATCTAGTGGCAAAACAATCTAGGTAACAATCGTGACTGCAAGCCTCACAAAGGAAAAGAGGACACGAGAAAAATAACATTTGTTAAATATTAGGCATATGAACAGTTTTCTGTAACAATAGCTGGAAGACAATCATACAGGGAGAGATGCATAGATGGAGGACAGAATAAAAAAATGAAGACAGTACAGTTTTACTTCTCAACCTGATCCCAACTAATGATTTTTTTCCCCCAAAGAATCAAATAAATAATGACACCAAATAAATAACTAACAATTGTTCAATAAATAAATAAATACATAAATAACAGGATTAATGAAAAATTAGGAGGAAGGTTTACATGAAACAATGTAGGTTGTGATGTGTTGTTGTAGTCAGACCACTTACGATGTTGGCAGCCAGGTGGATATCTTGTATTTGCACTGTGGCCGCAATGTGCCAAGGACATGGTTCGACTGATGTATTCACCAGGCTGTTACCCAGTGGTGAAAGTTCACGAAAGGACAGAGCAGGAGTGTGTAATCAAGATGATGCCAGAGGCTGGAGGATAGAGACCGTGGACTGTGATTGGTTATGGAACGCATGATGGCCTTCACGCCTGCATTTTAGACTTGAGGCTGAGGAATGCCCGGGCTGCCCAGTCACAGAAAAGCCTGAACCTCTGTAGAAGCACCTGTGATGACTGAATTACATCCCATTGGGACAACGGATGAGGAGGAAGTGAAGGAGAAGGTATAGAAATCCGAGGGGCATCCACATACACCATCTAAAGGAAGCGAATGAGAGAAGCATGTCAGTGGAATTGTACATCATGACGTTACTTACTGAGGTGTTTTGATTTTCATTTAGCAGGCACCCTAATCCGCAGCGACTTACAACTCATACAATTTGCAAGGTCCAATCTAGCCAATTGAGCATTAAAGGCCCTGCTCAGGAAAATTGGACCTTCTGGTTAGTGCTGTAGTATTGAAATCCATAAACAATAATAAAAGAGTGGTCTCGGTCTCAAAGTCATTTGGACTCTGTCTTGTCTCGGTCTCGGGGTAAGGTGGAAATTAATGTCGAGACCAGCCGAGTCCAATGCGTCTGTCTGAGGTAGCCTAACGTTAATTACATTATTGTTATTATTGTTATGTAATATCAACAATCCATTCAAACAGAATAAATCAGCTCTTTCTCTACATGCCTAGATAAAATCCGCACTCAGATTGGCTAACAGGTAAAAACAAGTTTCTGCTTCTCGATCAGTATCCAATAAATGAACACGTTTTATTTCGAATAGTCTGACGTTAAAATTGCAAGTGTGCATTTTCTACCGCTCGTTATGCTTTGGCATGTCCGCAAAATCTGAAATTAGTACTATTATGTCTTCACATTTAATAATAAAAATGGATAGCATAGATGTTGTTGGCTATATTCAGTTGACTGTATGTAGTGACTTCTGATTAAGGGAAGAGTAAGGGAAACAGAATCATCACCATTATTTGCTTCCAAAAGTTGCATTGCCTTAGTTTGACTGAGACTACAATATAATAATAATGAATAATTATTTTAGGTCATAATTCTGATGAGAATTTCCTGTAGACTGAGATTTTTGCTACTGGTAGCCCCCTATGACGGTATGCTTCGATACACCTGCAAATCCAGCTACTTCCTTCACACTATGGCCTTTGGCACGCCCATATGCAATCACTCCTTTATGTCAATCATTAACATCTGCTATGCAACCCGTTTCCACACATTGAACAAGACATTGTTACCACCTCTTCTCAGTCTATGAATCCCGTCACACACACCCCATTTATAGTCTGATCATCCTTGTGCAACGCCATCTGCAGGAGCTTGAAGTTACTACTGCTATAATCATACAAGGCGACTAATTATTTGTCCAGGGAGTATATTATTTAATGTTATATTTTACAAAATATATGGCCAAATATAATAGTATTTATTAATATGTAATGTATAAAGAATGATAATGAATGTAAAGAGAATTACAAATGAATTCTTTTTTTCCATTTTCTTTCATTTCTTTTTATTCTTGTATGATAACAAAAATCTTAATTTGGTGTTGGTCTCGGCCACGGCCACTCCCGGTCTCGGTCTTGACTTGGACTCGACTACTAAAACTCTTGGTCTTGACGTTTAGTCAATATTCCAGTACCTAAATCACTCTTCCACCACTGTCCCCATATAATATCCACATTTTTGTGCATAAATATAAATATGTGTGAGCTTCCCCTTATCTCCTTTGGGTTGTAAATGGAATTTCCCTCTACTAGCCACTACACTAGAAGGGTGTTTTCTGGATTCAGTTACCTGACGCTGCAGTGTGCTGATGAGGCTCTTGATGTGTGAGATCATTTCGCTCAGCTTGGATGCTGACAGGTGGTGATGCTTCTGAGTCACCTTGTTCAGCCACTCGAAATGATGCTCGAATGATTTGAGGTCAGCGTGGAGCTGAGACAGAGTGGGCCTCAACTGAAAAACGCGAGTGAAAGAAGCAGAGATAAAGAAACATTAGACGCTTTCAAGACCACCAGATCATTACCCTATTACTTTGATCCACAAAAGCATTTGTATCACAGTTACATTTATAGATGCATTCAGCTGCATGTATAATTCTATACGGACGGGGGCAACGTTTGTCCAAGAGAACCCCACACAAACAGTCTAAGAGATGTAAAATAGACAGACGCTGGCTGGGACCTCACCTCCAGTGAGCTAAGGTCGTTGGCTCTGCTATTGATGACTGGCAGGGACTTGAACCTGTGTTGTTCATGTGTAATTTCATCACTCTTGTGGGCATTCTGAAAAAGAGGGCGAAAAGGAGAGAACGTTATTTGAATAAACGAATAAAACTGGCATGGCTCCGTGCAGAATTTCCCATGGTCAGAGACTTTCGTCAATTCTGATCTAAGAACAGCACCCAGTGACATGAGTGCTAAAGTTGGCAAGCTAAAGAGAATGCCTCCTGGTCTTGAATCAGTAGCAGGAGGCATCCTCTACTGATACCACAGAATTACAGAGCACTGGAGTCAACAAGAGTTCACCAGGGTACAACCTCTCAACGTCAACAATGAAAGTTTGCGACCTGAAGCCACAGGATGTTTTTTAGTGAAAGAATAACAGCGTATGCAATGAGTAAGGCGTTTGGAGCAGAATAGACAACACTGGGACGTAGGGAAACTCCATGGTCGGGACTATAAAAAGACACGATGACATAAAGCCCCAAAGTAGGTCCTTTTCATTCCGACCAGTAGAGGGAGACAGAAACATTTACAGCAGTTTGGCTTTCTGAAATCCCAGGTCTTGGCTGCAGAAATCTTTCAGCTTTTGTTTGTTAATATGTTTAGAGGGCATAAACAAGGTCTGAACCATGTTTGTTTCCAAATACCAGTACTCTTCTAACAATTCTGACCTCAGCAGCACACAGTGAGGGGTGTTGATTAGCTGATCGGGCAGCAGGTGTACACTCAAAGTACGTCATCAAAGTTTCATCGAATTGGAAAAACAACAGCAAACGCCACTCAGCAGCTAGCATGTTGAGCTCAGCTATTCTTTCACCCATGGCTACAATGTGTTTTTTCCTTTTTGTGTTGTTGCTATTTTGCAATCTCCTAATCTCTGTCTTTTCACATTCCTTCCACTCGTTCTTTATTCATCAGCTCGTACACTTGTGTTCCTATATATCTTATGTTCATCTCAGCAAAATGAGACATGCATTTAGTCAAACGCATGCACGCACACTGCCTCCAACCTCATCCGTCTCTGATCTCTGCACCATGATCTGATTCTTTGTACTCATGCCATACTTCATTAACACACTCTCACACTATCTTTCGCTTTCTCGCTCAGCCCTTGCTGTCCGTCTCTGTTCCTGAATGCAAATGTGCCAACGTGATAAATCTACCTGATTTCTATCGGAGCGCTTTGCTGTGACAACCGAAAGCTAAACAAGTAGTCCTACACCTACACAGCCCACAACTATTTACAGCACACGCATACAGCCAGGCAAACACAGGACGGAGTAAATACACCCTCAAAAACGAACACACATTAACACATTCTGTGTGTGCAACCACAGCAGCCAGCACACATCGTTTTTATTGCTTTCTTGTGGGGACTTTCCGTTGACTCCCACCTATTTTTCTTTCCTAGCTTTGACCCCTGTAAAGTGGAACTCCATGCAAGAAGAAAAGAAATCTAAATAAATGCGACTGAAACACTAACAAACTACTTCTCACAGTGGACTGGGGGCCTTTTGTGGCAGGTGGCGTCTTTGATAGTGATCTGCTTTCACATCTGGCTCGCAAGCACAATGCAATGAAAAGCACACGCCGCACATGACCGTATCTACGAGCCCTTTATGCACTTACGCAGTGGGGATGGCATCAGCCTGGCTGCATCTTAGCTTATGGCATTACCGGGTATCGACAGAGCAGCCATCTGATTCTACATGACATACTTGACTGCTTTCTTCATGCCATGAAAAAGAGCAGCATAGCCACAGATATGATCTTGATCAGCAGAACAGAAGATGAGGTCACAGTTTCAGAGCATCAGAACAAGCACTGAAGTCTGGCGAGAGGAATACTAAGAGCCGTATCTATGATTCAGACGCTTCCAGGCGACCCGACGTATTGGGTTCTAACAATGCTTTCACTCAGGTAATACCAGAAGGTCAAAGCAAAATAGTCCCTGATGACACTTTGGAGCCCCGCTCTGAAAAGTGCTCCCAGTTGGCGCCACAGCAAAGAGCAAATGCTGCCTCTTTGAGTCATAAGGAACAGACGACTGTGCTATACTTCTTACCTTTTACCTCACTCGTGCTTGTAAACAGGCTTTGGGAAAAGCCATGGCAACGCAAGGGAGGATATGCTTATGTTTCCGTGAGGCAGTTATGTCAGGGAGGCCTCGTGGAGGTGAGGGAAATACAGAATGAATAAGTTCACTGCTCCTGAGCTACAGCCCATGATCACTTAGCAACCTGGCAGAAGTAGGCCAGCACCTCTTTGCGTGAGACGCCTGCTCTTTAACACGTGCTCTTGACTAGTTAAACGTCCGCAGGGCAACCAAATCGAACCCTAAAGGCCGGGAAATAAGCCAAGTCAGAATACAGAAGAGATTCAGTCTTCAGGGCTTCTTCAAGGCACAGGGACTGTGGTAGCCTAGTGGTTAAGGTACTGGACTCTGGACCAGAAGGTCAAGGGTTCAAATCCCACCTCTGCCAAGCTGCCACTCTAGGGTCTTTGAGCAAGACCCTTAACCCACAATTGCTTGGATTGTAAGACTGTACCAATTGTAAGTCGCTCTGGATAAGGGCGTCTGCTAAATGCTGTAAATGTAAATGTTAATATTTTAGTCTGGGATGATGGGTCTACGGTAGGAATGGTGGCCTCACAGCTCCCTCTTCCACCGGTTCAAACCCGTGTGGAGTCTACATGTCCTCCCTGTGTCCGGGTAATCCAGTTTCCTCCCACCATCCAAAAACATGCCTGTTAGGTTAATTGGTGTTTCTAAAGTGTCCTTAGTGTGTGACTGAGTGAGTGTGCCCTACGATGGGTTGGTGCACCGTCTAGGATTGTTTCTGCCTTACACCCTGGCTTTCCCGCAACTTTGACCAAGATTAAGCAGATAAGAAATCGAATGAATGAATGAATGAATGATGGGTTTGATCCATGCTGCCTGAAGCTGATGGAAACGAGCGTTATCTGCAACCCTTACAGTTTCAAAAGCCGGCTTAATTCGCCATCCCTGCTCCCCCATAACCATGATTAATGCGGACCAGATGAGATGAAAAGCTCTGTGTTTGTGAGTGCTCTGAGAAAGAGAAAGGGGAGAGAGTGTACTGTAGCTTAGCCAGATCCCACATGCCAAAAAGAGGCCAATTTGAGATCAGAACACCGTCAGCAATTAGATTTCCCACAGTTCGCTCAGATCGCCAGATGGGGCAGTGCTGCGTTACCGCTGCGCTTTACCTAAACACCAACACCCAGTTGGAGACTCAGAACTAACAGATTCATAGCTGATCAATCAACTTACGATTAGGTCATGGGTCAGCTTCTGGAGGTGTCTGGTCTGGTTGGTCAGCTTGTCAAAGTCGGGATGGGTTCGTCGCGGGTGGGCGGGTAACGCCGACGTAAACAGCGGCAACTGAGCCAATAGGATAGAGACGAGCAGCGACGAGGAGGAGTCGAGCAGCACTGCGGAAGAGAGAAAAGAGCGCTTGATTCATGCGCGCCTGTTACATCATTAAGAGCACAAACACTGGCGGGTTTGATCCGGCGGAAGACGCGTGCTCCTATCACAACACGCGCGTAGCCTGTTTTCACACGTTACAGCCCCGTCCTAAAGGGCTGCCGCATCATCACGCTGGGAAAAGATCGCTAACACGCGCACTGCCTGATCTACAGTGATCTGATTCAGAAACCCGCATTTAACTACAGACAGAACTCATGTTATTCTGGCCTGAAAAAGCTAGTGGTGCCTCGGTGCATTTGATGAATTAACCCACAACGAATCAACGTTTGAAGAAAGCTGTCAGCTTTGTATAGCCTGCTGTATTAGGTTCAGTCTGGCACACACACACACACACACACACACACAAAGTAGTCCAGAAACGAATACTGGGGCAAATAATGAATGTCATTCCTCCAGCCTGACAGAAAGCCCTCGCAGCTGCTTGTACGAAGCCAATGCAACAAGTGTTCGATAATGTCACTAAACAGAAGCCTCTTCAACTAGATAAAATAAGATCAGACGCCTAATAACTAATTGTAATTCAACAGAAAAAAAGAGAAAACAGACATAAATCCATGCCACTTACATTTCATGATTCCAGGTCCTTGAAGTAAGGAAATAAACGGGTTGCAAATAAATAGTGAGTTAAATAAATAAATAAGAAGTGTGACCAAAAAAAAGTATTAATAAATAAACGGAGGTCCTGCTCTTTGTCACGTGCTCCCAACTTCTTCTTTCTGAGCGTCCGAGCGCCGGTTGGTGTCAGGCGGGAGGAGAGAGGAGAGGAGAGGGACGAACAGAAGGAGCAGAAGGAGGGAAAGGACCGGGTCCTGAGAGGGTGCAAAAGTGTCAGATCTATCCCTTTTTAGAGCATTTAGACTGGAGCGCGCTGGCTCAAACAGACACGAGAAACACGAGGAAGGATGGAGGTGCTAAAAGAGAGGTCAGACAGAGAGAGAGAGGAAGAGAGAGGGATGCGAGTGTGTAGGGTAATTTTTCGCGCAGTGAAATGTTTAGGCTTGTTTAAAACTTCCTTTTATAAAGACGTTCTGTATGACACATCCCTGAGTCACCGTGCTTCATTCATAAAAACTCTCTCTCTCTCTCTCTCTCTCTCTCTCTCTCTCTCTCTCTCTCTCCTCCCGCCCGACGCCGCGCTCGTGCTCGTCTCACGAATAAAAAAAATTAAATGGTACAATTCAGTTGCTTTTTTTTGTTGGCAATATCACTTTCTCTCGCTCTATCTCTACCGATGCTATCTCTCTTCCTCCGCTACATCCATCCTACCAATCCCTCTCTTTATCTTTGGTTTTTATCTTAAAATCTCTTCCCTTTGTCTGTTCATCACTATAAAAATGTAAAAGGCCCATTGTTTCATTTATATCAGTCAATCTGTGCTCACAGGTCTCTCCTTAGGTACATGAGTATAGCTCTCTCTCTCTCTCTCTCTCTCTCTCTCTATCTGTCTCTCTGCTAATACTAACCTATAATACATACAGATATTTGAATACGAAAGTTTCTCTGAAATAGTTACCCATTCAAATAGTTTCCATTCATAGAACATACACGCACAAGTTTATAATCCTACCATTGAGAAGACTCTCCACTGATATAACATGATTGCAACTAGGCTAATGACACACCTACACCGAATCCTAACCTTATCCCCGGTAACTAGAGTGGCTGGTTCTAGACCATTTGAAGTCGTGGTCCAGGCTGGGACCAATGGCTTTGTTAGAGTGGCAAATTACTTTCCATATAAATGAACACTTTAAGAGGCATTAAGAGGCTTAATTAATTAACTCTCTCCTCATTTATGGGGGGCATTGAGGGAGCCAAAACTGTTGTCAGAGGGGCACTGCTCAAAACCCTCCAGAACTGCCACTGGGTAACCTAAAGCAAGCCTTTTGGCTCTTTAGCCATTGTCCTGGGAGCCAGCTGTACCCACAAGGTCAGAAATGTCAGATGTTTCTATCCTTGTGAGGGATTTTGGTCCCCACAATGATATATAAACTTGACCCCCAACACACACACACACACACACACACACACACACACACACACGTTTGTCTCACTTTCCATTGACACATAGCTAATTGCTAATTAATGATACACCTAACCCTAAACTCAGTAACATAAAGCAAATCGTTTGAGACTTTTGTACTCTGTTAAAAAAAGCAGTTTTCCTCATAGGGATCAGCAAAATGTCCCCACAAACAAAAAAAAGTCAGATCTTTCTATCCTTGTGGAGACATTTGGCCCCCTCATGTAATATAAACATGGCCCACACACTTATTTGTCTCACTATCCTTTTCAGGACTTTACACTGACATAATGCTGCACCTAACTCTAACAGTAACCTCAGTAACCTAATGGAGATCTTTTGACTCATTTGCTCTTTTGGTTTTCTTTTTGGTTTTCAAAAAAAAGCTGATCTTTCTATGCTGTCCCCTTTCTATGTTGACCATATTTGGTCCCCGCAATGTAATATAAACATGAGCTTCCCACACACACTAGTGCACTGACTCCATCTCATCCTTCACCCTAATCATCTTCCCCACCTCGATGATGTCCATAATGTCCCTGCACACACACACACACACACACACACACACACACACACACACACAATCTGTCATTTTCCCCCTTTTCCTGTCACATTATGTCTTTCTCTTCAAGGTTGAATAAGTAACAGTTAAACAATCAGAAAACATGTGGTGTCTGCATACACCATATAGTCCAGTGTGACCTTGTGGGTGTACTAGAACTACGTTGAGCATTATAAGTGAGTACACATAAACAGTCAGGTAAAATGAGTGGGCGTACTCTGTATACATGTGTATGGCCTCAACCACACCAATTGCATCTAGGTATTGTATGGTAACCAAAAGACAGACTCAGACGCACATTAACCTTGATCCCACAAGACAGAGAGAGAGACGAGAAGAGAGAGAAAGAAAGAGGGGGCTAATTTAGCATTTACCAACCTCAACACAGCTCTGGAAATACTCAGTCACATGCAGCAGAGCAGAAAGGAGTAGAGGCAAAAGAGGCACCGAGGAGTTTCCACAGACAGAGAGAGACAGAGAGAGAGAGTTAATTCAATCTTACATATGTATACAGACCACAGGTATTATTCTAACCTTTAATGCATAGAATGTTTTCCACATGCATATTCAGACACCTATGGACATACAGGTCTATGTCTGTATCGTATCGAATTATTGATTCACTCGCTGACCTACGCACACACAACGGAGGCTGTGGTGGAGAGGTCAACTTTGGTTTGTTAGGTCAGAAGGAGAAAAGAAAGTGAGCAGGCATGGGAGAGATGGAGGGAAGGAAATGGATGAGTGTGCAGGAGCAGTGGAGAAACGGTGGGAGTATTGACACACTCTCTCCTTTAATTTCCCCACATCAAAGGCCTGTTTGAAGACACAGCTGGGAAAAGAATAAAAGAAAGAGTGATGTTAGTCACTCCAGAACACACTCTCTCTCTCTTTTAGTTGCCCTGATGGGGGTCTCCTGGGTGGCTGAGTGTGTTTAACTCCATAATCAGGCAGCAGAGGGTGTGGGTGCGTATGTGCGCACAACTGCATTTGTGTGGTCTCCATGGTTAATCTGTCACATTACCAATCACGTAAAACTCATGAAGGAGGAGCAGAAGCACAAGTTGTGTCACTGCATTGCCCCTGCCATGCACACACTGACATTCAAATTCACACTACGCCACTCATCAGTCCCTCCTGAGGCAAGTGAGCCACAGGTGGGAAGCAGTTAGTGTCCAGACATCCTGCTACCTCATTACTGTAATATATCCCAGCCTGGTACACAGACTCTCTCCCTCTCTCAATCTCTCTCTCTGTCTCTCTCTCTCTCTCTCTCTCACACACACACACACACACACGCACACATAGGAAGGTACCCTCCCGTCACTGCGCACACACCCCTCCATGCACACACACGCACTGCTGTTCACTTATGTTTTTAACAGCTTCTTTTGAACTCCCATCACCTCAGGATGAAGGGCAGAGGCCAATTAAATTCCTAATGAATTTATACAGGGGGTGAAAAAGCTAATAATAACAGTTACTGCTGAGTGAAGTTAAAAGACCAATCTGGCCAATCTCCAACAGTCCAGCACTGAAAATGCATACTTGACCATCATTATGTATATATATATATATATATAAATACGCAGCACATTGTGTTTAAAAAAAAATGTAGTTTTCCCCCATCAGTCTGTACTCAATTCTCCATAATTACAAAGTAAAAACAAAATGTTAGAAATTTTTGCAAATTTATTGAAAAGAAAAAATGTTACATTGGTATAGGTATTCTGACTCTGACTCAGTACTTGGTTGAAGCACCTTTGGCAGTGATATCAGCCTCCAGTCTTCTTGGGTTTGCACACCTGGATTTGGGGATTTTCTGTCATTCCTCTGTGCAGATCCTCTTAAGCTCTGTCAGGTTGGATGGGGACTGTCAGTGGACAGCCATTCTCAGGTCTCTCCAGGGATTGGGTTCAAGTCAGGGTTCTGGCTGGGCCACTCAAGGTCATTCAAAGAGTTGTCCCTAACCCACTCCGGTGTTGTCTTGGCTGTGTGATTAGGGTCATTGTGTTGTTGGAAGGTGAACCTTCGGGCCAGTCTGAGGTCCCAGATCAGGTTTTCATTAAGAATATCTCTGTACATCACTCCTTTCAGCTTTGCCTCAACTCTGATCAGCCACTGAAAAACACCCCACCATGGTTCTGTATGGATGATATTGGGCAGGTGATTAGCAGTGCCAGGTTTCCTACAGAATAGGTGCTTAGAATTGAGGCCAAAACATTCAATCTTGGTTTCATCAGACCAATATTGTTTATAACAGTATGAGAGTCCTTTAGATGCTTTTTTGCAAACTACAAGCTAGCTTTCATGTGTCTTTTACTGAAGAGAAGCTTCTATCTGGCCACTCTACCATAAAGCCCAGATTGGTGGAGTGCTGCAGTGAAGGTTGACATTCTGGAAGTTTCTCTCATCTGCACACATCCATACACAAGATCAGCCAGAGTGACCATTGGGTAGGCTGTGGCATTTAAACAGTGCTGAGTTGGTATTAAGGGGCACAAAGTTTGCCAAAAAAATAATATCCCCCACTCCATTACACCACCACCATCCATCCATTCATCCATCCATTCATCCATCCATCCATCCATCCAAGGCAGGATGGATGCATGCTTTCATGTTGTTTATGCTGAATTCTGAATCCGAATCTTGCAGCAGAAATCAGGACTCATCAGACCAGTTGACATTTTTCCAACATTGTATTGTTCAGTTTGGTGAGCTTGTTGTAGCCTCAGTTGCCTGTTCTTAGCTGACAGTAGTGTCACCTAGTGTGGTCTTCTAACGTTGTAGCCCATCTGCACCAAGGTTCAATGAGTTGTGTGTTCAGACATGCTCTTCTACATACCTCAATTGTAATGAGTTGCTATTTGAGTTATTGTTGAGTTTCTATCAGCATAAATCAGTCTGGGCATTCTCTGCTGACCTCTGGCATCAACAAGAAATTTTCACCAAGAGAACATCTGCTCCCTAGATCTTTTCTCTTTATAACACCATTTACTGTAAACTCTAGATATTGCTGTGTGTGAAAATCCCAGTAGATCAGCAGTTTCTGAAATGCTCAGACGAGCTTGTCTATCACCAACAACCATGCCATCAGTGACTTAAGGCCTTTCTTCTCAATTTTGATGCCGGGTTGTACTTATATGACATAGAAAAATAACACACCAAGAAGGAGTTGATGGGATAAAATGAAACTTTATATGTATGAATGTAATGATGATATTTTTAAGTGATTACAACATTAAAGTGAAAGGCTAAGTTTATTGGGGAAAACTCTACCAATGAAAGTAGGCTCTAGTACCCTGCTGGGCTGGCTCTAGTCTGGATACAAGATGAGATATAGTTGGGCATGGAGGCATACAGGTTCTGCATGGTATCCTGTGGCACATTTGCTCACTGATGTTACAGCAGGTCATCACACCAGCAGTTGGGGCAGTGTGTCACTCCACTTCAAAGGCAGGAATGAAGTACACATCACAAGTATTCCATACTCGAACATGACTGCCATCAGATCACAAGATCCAGATTTCTTATTCATGGCACCATTGCAAATGAAGGCAACGTTGGCTCGCTGTCAATGGCAGGACACGTAATGGCCACCATGACAACAAATTACCTTCTGCTAAGCTTCTGGAAATGGTCCGGACAGAGACAGGGTTTATAGTGAAGGTGCTACCTGTGTCTGGATGGTGGACAACAAAACTGTGGGAGCTGATCGTGCTTGCCGGAGAATCAAATGATCCTCTCTACTGGTGGTCAGCCTGGGTTGTCCAGAGTCTGTTCTCTGTGTGTGCATGCCCTAAAGGAACCACTGCTCCCAAGACCTGCTATCAGCTATGCTCAGAACGGGCTAGATGGCAGCCAATTTGCCTAAACCATCTTGCTTCTCACAGTCCAGTGATGCGCCCACCTCGAAGTCTATAAACTGAGCAAAATGTCTTCGAGTGTGTTGTAGAGTCATGTGTAGGAGTCAATGATCTCTCACCAAGAGGTACACTAGCCAAAAGCATCTGAGAGCCTTTTTATAGGGCTGTGGGGGAAGTACTTTTATGCCTTCTTGTGGCAAGACCAAGCGTCTAATCAGACCACACCTGTAATCATTACATTATCTGCTTGAGATAACTGCATGTCAATGACTATATATAGCTAAAAGTTTAATCCTTCCCTGAATGGTACTCTGATGTGTAGTTAGTCCTCTGAAATCATTTTTTGTCCTTCTTGTGTCTTTCCACATCTTTTTCCCGGTTTTTATTTGGGAGTAATCAATACCACTACAATTCATGTCAGACAGGGGCAATTAGCCTGGTGTTTGGATTTGGAAAGTGAATGGTTGTACCTGAGTAATTTCATTATGGTACTCTAAACAGGTTAATCGCTTATATAAACCAGGTATTTTACTAATTATATTTTATTAATTGATCAGAATCTTTTGTTATTACTTTGCTGATACTGAGGGTTATAAAGCAGCTGGAAAGTGTTAGAATTTCATTTTCAGGCTGTGAAGTGGCAAAAAAATGTTCATGGGGTGTCATGATTTTCAGTGGACACTGTACATATATATTATAGCTAGATCTGAGTGTGTTCTGTTTGACTGTACAGTGCAGGAGAGCTGCCAGAAGCAATTCCAAAGCTTATTTGTGGAGCCAGTGAGTAGGTCAGCTACGATGAATGTGCTTTAAAACCTTCTGTCTAGACCTGTGTGTGTATGTGTATGTGTGTAAGTTGATATTTTATTGTGAGAACCAAATGTCCCCACAAGGATAGAAAGATCCCCTTGTGGAGACAGTTTGCTGGTGGTTTGGCAACTTTTTTTTTGATAAAACAAAATTAGATTTTGATAAAGATTTGCTTTAGGTTATTGAAGTTGAGGTTGGGTGTTTGTGTAGCGTTAATTAGCTACAGTAATATTGTGTCAGGATGGCACAGTAGCACAAATGGTTAGTGGTGTCACTTCAGAGCTCCAGTGGTCTCCAGTCTGGAGATCTACATTTACATTTACATTTACAGCATTTAGCAGACGCCCTTATCCAGAGCGACTTACAATTGGTACAATCTTACAATCCAAGCAATTGTGGGTTAAGGATCTTGCACAAGGACCCAACAGTGGCAGCTTGGCTGAGATGGGATTTGAACCCTGGACCTTTTGGTCCATAGTCCAGTACCTTAACCGCTAGGCTACCACAGTCTATAGGTCTTTCTAGTGCATCCCAATGTGAGTGAGTGATTGAGTGTGTGTGTGTGTGTGTGTGTGTGTGCAAACATGGATTGGTCTAGGGATGTTTCCTGCCTTGTGCTCTGTGCTGCTGCTTGTGCTGTGAATTAAATTAAGCAGCTATGAAAATGAATGAATGTATGAATGAACAAACAAAAGAATATAATGTCCATGGAAAAGCCCAATAATGATAGGAGTGACAATCGTGCACATGACCTATGCATCATTTAAAGTTTATTGAGTTTTGTCAGTGTTATGAGACAAAGTTCCACCAGCCTAAATAAGACTGAAGACGTGGCTTGATAAAAACGAGATGTTCTTATTTTTTGAAGCAGTAAATAAAACATGCACTGTTTAAAGTTACCCTGTTCTTTAATGCCTCAAACTATTCAGGGCATCAGATTACATGTCTGCGTTGTGTAAATGTTCACACAATTCTTCTGTTTTTGTCAAATCCCACAGGCACATGCAGAATACAGACCCAAAACCATGTAAACACGAAGCAGAACGATTATTGTGACTTGGCTCTGGATAACAGGAAGATGACCTGTAGGAGAAATGTATGCAAATGTTATCATTTCTTGGCCATCATGCATCATTTCCTGCAGGGAATTTCTCAGTGGAAAGAGACACAAAGCAAGAAGAGTGAGGCAAGAGGACACGTGAGAGTGGGAGTCTTGCAGTCGTGTGTGTGCGTGTCGATGTTTGAGTGTAGATTGTGTTAATATTTACCTTCATATCACTACATCACTACTTGACCCCCCCATAAACACTGAGGCAAAATGAGTGGCCCAGCTGGGACTGTCACCGTGACAACTCCTGTGCTTTCCCCCCTTCCTGCCCCCTCCCTCGAGTTAAGACGTCATAGCACGCGTGAGCTTGGAAAGGGTTCTGGGAAAACAGAAAAGGGAAAAAAGGGGAAAAAAGTGTGACAAACGGCGAGGGGATCATTGAACAATAAGGTGACGTCTCAAAATCCCTTTTTCTCATGGAGCAATATTGGACAGACGGACGAACAACACAGTCATTTGTGCTCAGACAGACTACCCAGTCATGCCACGAGTAAGAGGAAAAGAGAGTGAAACAGAGGGAAGGTATAGTCCATCTATGCCCCACCACACAAAGGCAAAGTTAATGAGGATGGTAACAGAGCCAATAGTCTGATATTCTCTCTCTCTCTCTCTGTCACACACACGTCTGTATTACTATCCTTGTGAGAAACTTTGATAGACATAATGATTACTGTAGGTAATTAATAGGACCTGCAAAACTGTCTGCACAAGTCAAAAATGTCAGGTTTTCCAATCATTGTGAGGACATTTGGTCACACAACAACACACTACCCTTGTGAGGAGCTTCCACTGCCATAATGATTGCTGTAGATAATTAATGCAACACCTACATCTAAGCCTGACCTTAACCTCAGTAATCTACAGTAAATCTTTGGGCTATTTTGGTTTTTCAAATAAAAGTTACTTTTGTCAAAACAAAACTAAACAAAAATTTATGAAAAACAAATAAACAGGGCGAGATTAAAAAGAAGTGAAGACCTGCAAAACTGTCCTCACAAGCCAGAATAGTTTTCATATCATTGTGAGGACATTTGGTCCTCACAGGTATAGCAAGACAAGGGTACACACACATCTCGCTCTCCTTATGAGGACTCTCCATTGACATAATGATTGCTGTAGCTAATTACTACACCTAACCCTAGCCTTAACCCCAGTAACCTAAAGCAAATATTTTGGCCCTTTGGTTTTTCAAATAAAGGTTGGTGTTTTTGTTAAAAAAAAAAAAAGAAAAAGAAAAAAAAGGTTAAAAAACCTCACAAGTATTGGAAGACAATACATTTGATTTGCTATCCTTGCAAGGACTTTCCATTGTCATAATGATTACTGTAGCTAATTAATGCAACACCTATAATCTAACCCTAACTCTTAAAGGAAATCCTCTTTTGGTTTTTCAAATAAAAGTTGCTGTTTTTTTGTTAAAAAACAAACAAACACAAAAACAACCCAAAAACAATTCAACAAGTGAGGTCTGGCAAAACAGTCCTCACACATCAAAATTGCCAGGTTGCATTTGGTCCTCACAAGTATAGGAAGACAATGTACGCACACACACACACGCACACACACACACACACACACACACACACAGAGGTCAGCCAGTACTCAGTACCACTGTGTGATGCCCCTCATTCTCTCCCCTGGTGGCTTGTTCTTATTACACATTCTCCCTCAAGTTCCTTGTGAAAATTCTATTAAATGGTATAAATTACCCAAGGAGCTGGCTTCCAGCCCCTAGAGTTTGGCAGGCAATCGTCTCTGATACGGCCTTGACGCACTGCCTTACTGATGTAAGTCAAATCCTGGATATGATTTCGTTAGTACAGTAAGATATGTTGGGTAAAAACAAAAACGACACAGAATGGAGTGTTATTTACTGATACTTTCCCTGTCTCTGGCCAGTGAAGAAACGTTGGAATGACCAGAGTGGTGCAATAACACATGGATCAGTGAGCCAGAAAAGAGGTAGAGGGGGAGAAAAGTAAAGTAACATGGACATATGGAGAAGGTGAGGCAGTACACAAAATGGAACTTTTTACAGTCTAGAAGGGTCTCTGTCACCTGATTTTCCCATCTACCCCACTCTGCCCCACACTCACACTCACACACCCACGCAAGCATGTCCTACTTCCTTGTCTGTCTCCCTGTGGCATCTGATCCTCTTTCTCGAACTCGGTGTCTGTCTGCCTCTCAGACGTTCCCTGTCTTTCTTTACCTTTGTTGATCTCTCCCACTATCTCCCCATCCTTCCGGCTTTCAGAGGAAGAGTAGGTGTTGGACAGAGAGGGCTCACATAAACAGCAAACTACTAAACAATAACATCAACAAAAACAGCCGGATATAAACAAGACTGAAGTATGTAAACAGGACTGAGATAGCAGTGCATTGACTGTGAGGCAGGGAGACTTTATTATCGCCTTTCCTATCTCTCTCTCTCTCTCTCTCTCTCTCTCTCTCTGTCTCTCTCTCTCTGTCTGTCTCTCTCTCTCTCTCTCTCTCTCCTGAGAATGTACTCCAGGAATCCTTTCAGGGCCATGTCCCAACAGGGAGTCAATGGCTAAAAGAATGAGCAAATAAATACAAGAAGGGAAAAGGATAGGCAGCAAATGAGGGACTATTTTTAGCACATTCTTTCTTGTAAAATAAAGCCTCCTGAGAGAATCTACTTGTGCATTCTCTGCATATTCGTCAGGCCTTGCCGTATGTCAGCGCAGGCACGCAAAAAGTATCGGTGAACTCCGGATTAACCTCCATTTACCGGACCCCGTGATAATCCACACATCCAAACAATTATGCACACACACACACACTCACTTACTCATTCACATTCACGCACTTGGCAGTACCCACCCCTCGTCTCTTCCTGCGTCACAGTCCCAGTCAGAGTGTTATTCTTTGAAACAACCTCACGGTGGATAAAAGATGAGCATGTCAGGGAGGGGTTAGTGAGATAAAGAGAAGGAGGAGGAGAAGGAAAAGATATGGAAGCCTAAGAGAAAGAGAGACATAGCGATCTGAACATGAGGGGACGGGGGGGTTGACGATTAAGACAAAAGACCGGAATGCTCTGACATCACACTTGCCCCACTGACTAGGCTTTTCACCATGACCCCAAAGAACTAATGGAAGATGCCCTTTAGAGCTTGACACACACACACAGTCACTCCACATGGTGTTGTTTAAACATTTAAGCAAATGACAGTGGTGTGCGTAAAAATCCTTTAACGTGCTATTTAGTCCTGCAACAAATCTGCTTTGTCGGAACAATGGCCATCTATGGCATGTAAAGACGTTGTTGACAACCAGATGTTGGTAAAGATGGGTAGAAAAGGTTATAAAAATCTTTGTGGTTAATTAGCGTGAAAATATGAGTGAAATGCTAACTTTAAAAAAAAAGAAATGATCAAAAAAATTTGTTTTTAACAAAACCACATGGACTTTAAGCAACCTACTCTTGCCAACAGAACAGCGTCCTATAATGAGTCCTATAATGCTCAGTGGGATAGAAAGAATATAGAGCAATGAATCTCACACTCCTAAATACAGATTTAAGATCCTCAAGAATTTTATCTTAAGTTCACTCTACAGGCCAGGGTACTCAGATTCTGTGGCTGTTGAACCAGATACACTCAACGATCGCTTTATTAGGTACACGTCTTTTTTATCAGTTCCACTTACCAAACAGATGCACTTTGTATGGCTGCAATTACAGACTGTACAGATCTCTTTCACTACATACTTTTGTAGCTCCCCTTTACGCTGTTCTCTAACCGCAACAGATCAGGTACTATGTGGGTGGTGGATCATTCTCAGCACTGCAGTGACACTGATGTGGTGGTTGTGTGTTAGTGAGTGAATCAGATACAGCAGTGCTGCTGGAGTGTTTTTTTATATTAGACACATCTACCATATTGCTCCATCTTGTAAATGTAAAGTCAGAGAGAGTAGCTCGTCTGTTGCTGTACAGTCTGTGTTAGTCATCCTCTAATCCTTCATCAGTGCTCATGGGACGCTGCCTACTGGATGCTGGTGGCTGGACATTATTGGTAGGTGGACTATTTTCAGACCAGCAGTGACACTGAGGTGGTTAAAAACTCCAGCAGCACTGCTATGTCTGATCCACTTGTACACACTAATACACCACCACCACATCAGTGTCACTGCAGTGCTGAGAATGATCCACCACCCATATAGTACCTGATCTGTGGGGGTCCTGACCCTTAAAGAACAGAGTAAATGGGACTAACAGAGTATGTAGAGAAACAGAAGAACTACAGACTGTAATTATAGAACTACAAAGTGCTCTTATACTGGCCAGTGAGTGTAAAAACAAGGAGGTGTACCTAATAAAGTGATTGGTGAATGTATATCCAATATGTCCTCACTAGAATCCTGTGGTCTTTGGAGGAAAAACAGTCCCACAACAGAACAGATCTTTCACCAAACATAAGAGCAAGGATTAGGTTGATCATATTTCCTTGTATACTAAGCCTGTCACAAGACCCAGTCCCAGCCAAAGTACCAGTAACATATAGTGAACTCTGAATTTGATGCATAAAGTGTCTTTGGCTGAACCCTGGCCTCTCCAGACTCCAGTCTCTTCTGGCAAATACACTGTTTCGTCTTTGCTTATGCATTCCATATCACCACTGGAATGTGTTATATGAACTGCATACGGACAGGTGTATTTTTAGAAGTCAGTTTACATTTTGAATAACCCTCCCACACACGGAAGGTCAACGTCCTTGTCCACCACTGTCCTCAGCTCTTAAAAAAGCTCCAGCGCCTGTCTCGTATTAATGCCTAATCAGTGTCTGTCTGCTTCATGCATTCTCCCCGGTCTCACTCTCTCTGCCTTGTTCCTGTTTCATCCGTTCCTGCGTATGATTGGAATGTGAAGAATGGCCTAGTCATGGATCAAGGGAAATTCCCCAAGGGTAAGACTGAAGGAAACCAAGAAACTGACAGAAAATTGGCACTAGAGGTAGAACAAGGGAAGAAGGAATGAGAGAAAGGGCAGACAGAGGGGTCGGCCGGATGGGCGAGGAACGAGAGAGGATAAAAGGCAAATGAAAAAAAGAAAACAAACACTCTTTGATGGAGCCATGTGACACTATGCAGCAACTGGGTGGCACGCAACCCAGCCTTGGACTGGATCAATTAGCCAGGAATGAATCACTCCAACCTGAGCCTGGATCAGCCATCTTACCTCTGCCTGCACCTTCTGGGAGAGGGTTAGAGTGAATACAGGCGAAAGGCAGAGACAGAGAGGAAGTGAAAATTAGAGAAGGCCCAACGCAGATAGATCAGATTATGGGACCGCCGGAGTAGTTTCCCCCGTTTCCTAACGTTACATCACCATTTACACTGCAGCAGGCCGTGAGCAGACGCATGCCATATTCCTCCCACCCAGCACGGCAGCCCAGAACACACACACAGGTCTGACATCACATGCATCACTCCTTGTTCCCACATCGGACTCCTATATTTGGGTCTAATGTGATGAGAGGAGAGGAGTGGAAGAAATGTGTTTTTGGGAGGAGACACAGACTGTGGTGACATTGAAGAATGGTCTGGAATTGCAGTAAGTGTGTGAAAAAGACAGAAAGATAAAGAGAGACAGCAAGAAGAGATAGAGCAGAACCAAGTCTGGAGATTAAGGAATGACAAAATGAGTAAATGTGTACGTTTGAGGAGTCTGAAGTCTTTATTGTCATTTACAAAACACTTTGCATAATTGGAAATGGGTAGTTACAGTTACTAATTGTTTTATTTTTAAGGAACAAATCGGTTCACCGGTAACGTCCTTCTTACAGTTGTTTAGTTTATACAAGGTTTTGCTCATGCACTGTGCTTTTGTGCGGCTTGGTGCTTGACCACTTAACAAGCGTTTTCTTTTTTTTTCCTTATTCCTGGAGTGCTGTTGCGCTGATTTGTTTTGAGTGTAGTGCTGAGCTAAGCAGGTAGCTTTCTTTTATGTAGTTTTCACATGGCAGCTTACAGTCTCACCACAACCATCAGCAGGAAAAGCAGCAGAGAACTGAGGAAGTGAAGAACGTTTGGTCTTGTGCTTTAACCTATTAAGTGTCAAACTCCATTTTCCGAATATACCTTGCTCCACAAAAAAGGTTTAGACAGTATTTAAATAACAGGAGCCAATGTCTAATATTTGTATGTAAAAAAATCCCACCCCATTCCAGAATATTCTGACCACTCTATTACTGACTTTTTCTGATTACTCTTTTACCAGCAAGTTGCCTATTATGGTAGCGACTTGGACAGTGATTCTTCCTACCTGTAATCTGTATAGGTATGCGCTGTTTAACGAACAATGGACAATGTCTTAAAAGGTAGAATTAATTATAAAAGGAAATAAAAAACTTTCTTTGGCTATTGCGGCTGTGAACAGCCAATCAACACTACGGATCCATGAGCAGAGGCGGGAGTTCTTTTGTCATCATTTGTGTAACTACCTTACTGGTCGTGTGTTTGCTTGCTTGTCAGCTCATGCTTGCACTAGAGACATTTTTGTCCAAGTTACACGTGAGCGTGTGTATGACTTTCCACTACTTATTTGTAACCGGCTGTAAATGATATTCGTATGTGCATTTCTATAATTGAGTCTCTATAATTATTGTGCATTTCCATGAATGAAATCTGCAATGGCATTAGCAATGATATTTGGATGTTAGTGTTCCACTTGAGTTTATACCCTTTGGATTAAATAAGCAGTAGAACTATGGGACTATGATAATGCCATAGAACATAACACGGTTGTACCTGTACATTAGTACATCATCTGTGTTTCTTTGTGTTCCACTTTACAGGCTATGGCCTAGAAAATGTATATTGTTTGAGTGCATATTGTATATAAAAGGAACTAAATGTCCTCAGCTCTCTCACAGTAAGGTTCTCTCTCAGTAAGCAGTTCTACACTGGACCCCAAAGAAATAGATTTTCCTTTAGAAAGCACAGCACTATGTGGCTATGACAGTGCACAGTATAAGCTTCAGTGGAATGTATTTATTACTTTTGAATAATTGAATTCCCATTTATCATGTCTTATCTTGCTTGCTGCTGCACAGCATTCCATGGCATCGACTTGCCAAGATGTCATGTTCAGAGCACAAAAACCCAGAATCATACCTTTCTAATGCAAACTATTCATTTTGTTAAGTACTTTTATTTAGAAACAGCATCTTACAGCATGCCTGTAGCCAAGATATGAAAAACAGTGTGGTGGGCGATGTTTGGCTTTGCCAATATTGTTGATTTTTCCAGGTTCTTGTGCAGTGCCCTGTGCACTATTACATGAAAAGTGGCACTGCACAAGAGGCTGAAGAATGTTTTGTACTGAATAACTCAAAGGATAGGACACAATTATTATTTCTACTACAAGACTACAATTATTAGAGGACACAATTATTAGACTTTTATTTTCAGTACAAACATTGCAGTGTGTGTCTGTGTGTGCGTTTGTGTTCTCTGCACTCCATGTTCTGAGCTTGAAATCTTTGTCTGCTCGTATGGGTTAATTGCACCATTCTACGCATTCTACGGATTTTTCTTGTGCTGGGTACAAAATAGTTTAATAAACTTGGCTGTCCTTGATCCTAGGCTGATAATTCATTCATTCACTTTTTTGATCCTGGCCAGGGTCGAGGGAGAGCCGGAGTCTAGCCGGCGGCATAGGGTGCAAGGCAGGAACAACCCTAGACAGGGATAGGCTGATAATTAAATTTGTAAATCCCATGAACAGACATGTGGATTGTGGTCAAGACGTGCCTTTCCAGTTTTAAAAACGTGGTATTGGAATACATGGGACATGTTGTATTGACATGGGGCACTAGGGGGGTCAATCATCTTTTGGGGTGGGGAATCTCCATGCCATACCCTTAGACATGCCCCTGTCTCAGAGGAGAAGTTCTCAGCCACTGAGTTTGTTGTATTTAGCTTCAAATGTTATTTTTAACTATAAAAAATACTGTTGTTCGCACCTCTGTGACTTCTTAGCCGGCTACGGCCATGTGGGTAATCTCATGTTATCCCATGTGCCAGGCTTGTTATCAAACTGTGTGGTTACTAGATGTGTAACGATGCAAAATGTCACAGTGTGTGTTGCAGAGCTTGATGATGTCACATGCAGTATGTTTATTACGCCATCTAATGCAATTGTGCTTATTTGAACACCGGAGGGCGCAATCATATGTCATGCATTGTACGCATTTAAAACTTCTAATTTATTTTAATTGCAGGGGACTCATGAGTCTTTTTGTTTACATTTTTATACATAATAATAATAATAATAATAATAATAATAATAATAATAATAATAATAATAATAAATTTAATTAGAAATTAAAAAGGGAGGTTTTCAATTGGTTATTTAATATACGGCGATGGTACAATAGAGCATTTTATTTTATTATTTCTAGTAATTTATTGTAGTTGCAGGGGACTACATTTTTTGTTGTTGTTTAAAAACTTACGTGCATTGTGCATTGTTTTGCATCGTTTACACAGAAATAAAAATAGTGAATTGTGAATCGAATCAAATCGTATGCAGAGTGTATCGTTAGTGGTTACAATGAACTCTTAATTGGTTTATGCAACGGAATCAAGGGTCAGACATTTATTTGGCAAAAAATGAAATCATACAGTGTGGTTTTCCTCTGCTATTACAGAAAGCAACATAGTAAGTATCAGGACACTCTTCAGATACAAAATGATCAGGAATTTGTGGACATATAACTCAGTGTGAGATTAAACAAATCTAACAACCAGGTGGTACTGATTAAATACAGCAAGTGCATATTGACACCCATCCTAAAAAGCCTGGTAGATTGTAATGGTTTAACCTTAAAATCTTATATCATGGCAAGTGTGAGTACAGCAACCTGACACAAGGTGATTATCCTGCATGAACAAGGTTTCTCCCAGGTTAACCCAGCCAGTTACAGCGGTCAGAGTCCGGCGGTTTTGTAGTTGTTTCAAGGCTGTGTCTCTGCTGAAGGGAAAGATCTTCCTGTGCTGTACGTCCCAATTCTGTCCCAGCCCTCCTTGATTCTGGGTGTTGTCTTTATAAGAAACAGCATGTTATAACTCATGTGCCATGCAACAGAGTGTGTTAAGTGTGTTTATATGATGGAATCTGCTGACACACAGTATCAGCACTGCATATATGGAAGTGTCCAAGATTGTTTGTCACCCTTACCAGTCTAGATCCAAGAGGCTACTAGTGCTCTGTATAGTATGCCTAATGTAGGAATAATGTATATGGGACCATTCTGTTGGGACCATTCTGTTTACAACCCATAACTGTTAGTGCTTCACAGGGACAAGGAAAATTATCGTTAAAGCATTGCTGGTTTTGACTGCAATTTTCCTAAATCATTTGGGCATCATTTCTTAATGTAATTACTGAACTGACATTGCTCATTCTCTGCTTAGTTCAGCTTTTGCCATATAACTGATTATTAAAACACATTTTTTCCAAAAAAGCCCCTTGGTAAGCACTCTACCTTTCCACAACATAAATGATTATCTCTGGTGTTAAGATACATGATTAAATATACTGTAGTATGTCTTGCACTTGCAACCACTTTGCAATCATGTACTATCTGTTTACTCACTTTATTAGGTACACCGTGCTAGTACCAGGTTGGACCTCCTTTGCCTTCAGAACTACCTTAATTCTTCATGGCATAGGTTGAACTAGGTACTGGAAATATTCCTCAGAGATTTGGGTCCATACTGCCATGATAGCATCACACAGTTGCTGCAGATTTGTTGGCAGAACATCCATGATGCAAATCTCCCATTCCGCCACATCCTAAAGGTGCTCTAATGGATTGAGATCTGGCATCTGTGGAGGTCATTTGAGTACAGTGAACTCGTTGTCATGTTCCAAAATCCAGTTTGAGATGATTTGAGTTTTGTGACATAGTGCGTTATCCTACTTGAAGTAGTCATCAGAAGATGGTACACTGTGGTCATAAAGGGATGGACAGGGACGGATATGATCAGAAACAATACTCAGGTAGGCTGCGCTGTTTAAACAATCCTCAAATGGTATTAAGGGGCGCAAAAGTGTGCCAAAAAATGTCTCTCATACTATTACACCACTGCCACCACCACCAACCTGAACTGTTGATGGATCCATGCTTTCTTGTCGTTTATGCAAAATTCTGACCCTACCATCCAAATGTCTGAGCAGAAATTGAGACTTATCAAACCAGGCAATCTTCTTTTATCCAATTTTGGTGAGTCCATGTGAATTGTAGCATCAGTTGCCTGTTCTTAGCTGACACAGTGTGGTCTTCTGCTGCTGTATCTTATCTGCTTCAAAGTTCAATGTGTTGTGCGTTAGAGGATGCGCTTTTGCATACTTTGATTGTAACAAGTGGTTATTTGAGTTACTGTTGCCTTTCAATCAGCTCAAACCAGTCTGGCCAATAAAGCATTGTTGCCCAGAGAACTGCTGCTCACTGGATATTTTCTCCTTTTCTGACCATGCTCTGTAAACCCTAGAGTTGGCTGTTGATGAAAGTCCCAGTAGATCAGCAGCTTCTGAAATACTCAGCCCAGCTCTTCTATTAACACCAACCATGCCATGTTCAAAGTCACATAAACTGGCAGGTTGCCTGCCAGAGGGCTGGAATGAATCAGTGTCTGCATTTATCAGTGAAGCTCGGTGGAGGTTCCTGCAGGTCTGGGTCTGTAATACTGCAAATCAAAATGAATGGCCCCCTCACTGCTAAGAAGTACAGGTAGATTCTTATCCATCATCAGGGAGGCGTCTGATTGGTGCCAAGTTCTTCTCCAACATGACAGTGACCCCTAATACGCAGCCAAAGTGATAAAGAACTATCATCAGCGAAACGAAGCTCAACAAGTAATACAGCAGATGGTACGGCCTCTGTAGAACACTGATCTCAACATCAATGAGTTTAATTACATGCTGTACACGCATCATTGTCTTGCTGTAGGACTGAGTTTCTTCGACTCAAACACAGTTTTCTTACACTTGGGAGCACATTTCACTCTAAGATTGTCTAATTGAATTGTTCCTGTAACACGTTCAAGGCCTGCATTCTCAGAGGCAGCAAAGCTAACAGTATGGAGCCTCCACCATGTTTCACTGTATGTAGGGTGCAAGGTTCTTTTTAGGCTTCAGTTCTTCATTTGTAGTCATAACGCTGGTATGCTTGGCCAAACGCTGGTATGCAAGAGAGCTCTAGTTTGGTTTCACTGTCCATAGAACATTTTCCCAGAAGGACTGTGGTTTGTTCATGCAAGTTTTGGCAGTATTCAGTTGCTCTTTTTATGCCTTTCTTTAAGCAGTGGGCTACTCCTTGGCCTTTGCCCATAGAGTCCTGTTTTGTTCAGAGTGCGGCGTATGGTACGGGTTGAAACCATCACTCCAGATGTCTCCAGCTCAGCCTGAAGTTCTATGGATGATTTACGTGGTTTCTTTGCCATAGTTCAAACCAATTTTTGTAAGATTCTCTCATCAATTTTCCAATTTCCACCACGACCTGGAAGGTTCTTGACTGTTCCATGAGACTGTTCCATCAAAGTCCTCATTCATAGTCATTCATAGTCATTTCTAATTCATCACAGGTTATTCTGATTTTGTCCTTTGTTTCAAACTGAACAAAGGATGCCGTTAATGGTGTCCTGGCATTATCTTCAATGTTGTACCACTATAAATACATTATATAGATACAGTATATAGATATATGTTTATCTCTATATATACAGTAGTACCTCGGTTCTTGACCACCTCAGAACTCGTCGAATTTGGTTCTCGATGCATTTAGAGTAGAAAACATTTGTCACAGTTCTCATCATTTGCTCGGTACTAGCCGAACTTCCTTAAACGCGACTCGTTTCAGCCGAAACTCGGTTCACACTTCATGATTCACGATTCAGTACACAGTGATTCAGGTTCAAAGTATTTTTTTACATATACAGTACAGTATTCTTAGTGCAAATAAGTCCCCATGGATTCTAGAAAGGTTAGTTATAAGTGCCAACAGACAGGAAACCGAAAGGAAACACGTTAGCTTAGCAGCTATGCTAGATCCCTGAGTTCAGCAATAGAGTAAATGTTTTGCTTGTACTTGTCACTTTCAATCCATTACTCCGTAAATTACATGAGATTTTTCAACAATTTATTATAAAATAAGCTCTGTGTTAATGATTTTGTCCTAATGTAGGTTAATGGAAGTGTTTTAAACATTAAGTTACTTATCATTACTCATCGTAGACTCTGCTGTGTGCATCTCTCTCTCTCTCTCTCTCTCTCTCTCTATATATATATATATATATATATATATTAATGTTGACCACAACCATACGTGCCAAATTTAAATAATTTAAGGTTTGTTCGTGTAATATTAGTTGTAGAATTTGAATCCTTGTTGGAGTGTATCGGATTAGCTTACATTTATTCTTGTGAAATTAGACATATTCTTGAGCTCAGGTAACACTTATGATGTGCTAAAATCATATGATTCTGCTGTTGATTAGACATGTAGAGCTGAGGCCTTTCTGTAACTCAGGTGTGTTTCTTGAAAACCTGCAACCACTCTGCATTTGTGGATAAGGTTTCCCCTTTCATAAAAAGGTTATTAGAGATTATAAGATATTACTTTGTAATAGACTTTATATATTTTAGGAATTAGGAAACAACAGAATATTGTAACAGCCCTTGAAAAGAGCCTCACATTTTAGTCCACACAACTTTAAGGATTAAAATACAACCCCCACCAGTGGGGTACATTTTGCATGTAGAGAGTACCTGGCTAAGTGACAGACATGTTGGTTCATCTCCAGGGCCAGCATACTCCCTCTGTCTGCCAGGGATTTGGGGCTATGTAAGGGGCTGCTAATTGTGGCCTAAACTATGTGCCAACCGTGGAGCCTTCTATTGCGTTGCCGGGCACTCCACCACATGAGGCAATGCAGCAGTAAGCCAAGTTCCATAGTGTACAATGCAGGGTAACTGGTGACTTCTAAGTCATAATGTTTGGAGGCTAGAATGGCTTGTATTGGAAGGTCCTTGTTATGGCTGCTTCTGACTTACTCCCAGTCACTACATGGCTGTAGTACAGACACCTCCATGAGAGATGCCTCATTGCAGTCTTGTGCTTTGATGTCACTGGAACAAGTCGATTTGGCCTACTGTTCTTTTTTCTTCCAGAATCAGAAAACGTTTTGATGGACAAGAATGTTTAAACACATGAAGGAATTTTGTCTTGATGAGTGCACACGTAGACATGTAACATGGAACGGACCATAACAAAATACAGACCAATTAGTTTTTTTAAATTTTACAAATAAAGAAAAACACAGTTATTGTGAGTTTATAGAAAATTAATAAATGTCAATAATAAAAACAGGTTAAAAATATTCTAAAATGTTTTTTAGTATTTTAATATGAAATGAGAAATTTGGCTAACGTTGTCAGTTATTGTAAATGATGCATTGTGTTTTTTATGGGAAGGTTTTCAGTTTACCAGTATGTGCCTGTTTTTTAAAATTAAAACAATAACTTCATTCCTAAAATATATTAAATCTTACAAAGTCTGTTTATAACATTGTAAAGATTGGATCATTTTTCCTTAATAAATAAATGACCCAAGTCTAATATTTTTTTTTTTGTCTCATTTTGTTTAAACTGGGTTTCCTCTTTTATCTACCTTTTGTTTCGGACTTTTGTTGAAATCCTGATGATGTTTTTAGGTCATATTTATGCAGAATACAGAAAAATTCTAAAGGGTTTCAACAAACTTTCCAAGCACAAGCTGTACTGTTCCGGTCTGTGGTGCAGACAGACACTTTTTCAAAGTTGTCCAATTTTTTCCCTCTGCGTGCCAAGAAGATACCTGAAATGAAATGTTTGTACTCTGCTTAAAGGGTTAAAGAGTTTAAAAGGTGATACTGCTTAGCCTGTTCTGGAAATGAGTGTTTCTTCAAGTGGACACATTCCCTTTGGGTTGTGTGCAGCCAGCGAGGTATGTTTATTTATGCTTATATTTGATTGTGTGTGTTTATGTGTTGGTTCTACAATGTGTGTGTGATTGTTAATGTGAGTTTGTTCTGTACATTATCATGTATTTGAACAGTTAGATGGTGAATATGATGACTTTGGGAGGAAGTGATATGTATAACAGTTTAGGTTTCGGATGCTGTGTAGATGGTATCATTCCACTCGTGTTTTCAGCTGTATTTGTGATGCTTTTCCGTACCCTCTGCACTGAGTTTTCTTGTGAAAATACCCTTTATATTTACATTACAGTAACTTAAAAAAAAACTATGTGACTATGATAATGTCCGGTCAGTGACCGTTTCGGTCAACGATCTCTTTCACAGAACGTAATGCAGTTGTTAAACAGCGCATGTCTGTATAGTGACTTGTGCTTTCACAGGGATTTTATCATGCCCTGGTCAAAATATGATGGTGTTCAGGTGGTAAGTATGTAGGTTTGAGGAGATATAATATGGTGGTAGGTTAGTGACAGCATTTAACAATTACAAAATTCCCCCCCATTTAATCATGCCAAAGCATAAGTTTAGACAAACAAGGCAGACAGATATACTCTAGATCATCAAATCAAAACAAACAGGCATTTGCTCTAAACTAAAACTTTTCTCTAAAAATGTAAGAAAGGAAGGAAAAAGACCTTTGGTTTTAGTTTACAAAAAAACTTGTAACCCTAACCACTGAAGGTGGACTTTTAAGGAGTAGAAAACGGGCCCCCAGAAATGGCAATATTCTGGGTGGCCAAGGCCTGTCAGCAGAAAGAACAGCATCAGTGCAAAGGCCATCATGGAGGTGCTTGAAAAGGCGCTATAGAAATAAATATTTCAATTTGATTTGATTAAGCAACCCTTTGCCCTGAACACCACCCAAGAATCTGAATTGTATTGGACAGTTTATCTGCTTAGTAACTCTCCTCAGTGACCATTAACTCTCAAATAATTCAACTAAACTTCTGTTTACTTACCAATTAACATTTACAAACATTTACAAAGCATTTTGCAGGCCGCCCGTAATCCAAAGTGACTTCCAAATTGTAAACAGTCCTTACAATCCCAGCATTGTGGGTTAAAGGTCTGCTCAAGGACCCAACAGTGGGCAGCTTGGCAGAAGCGGGCTTTTGAACACTAGGCTTAAAATATACCACTGTTTAATTACTACCTTTGTAATTACTTTTTACTTTTGTTTGTTTTCTCATCCAGAGAAAGATGTCTTTTCCCCCATTTTGAAAAAACAAGAAATAACTGTTCAAGATTTTTTTTTCCTATTTTTTCTCAGGGGAGATTTTCTTGAAATGCCAATGGTTTTCCCTCTGGGTTTGCCTCCATTTTTTTGGGCTCTAAAACTTCCTGCTTTTCCAATAAAATGGGCCTTTGAGACCATTTCCTGACTTTGACATTGCTCCATGGAACTGGAATTTTGGGGGTTGGAACCCAACCCTTTTAAAAGGCTGGAACCTTTCCCTGCCACTCTTTTCCTTGGGCATGGACACAAAGGGCTTTTTTCAGTACTACAACTCTCTCCTGTTAACAACTTGAAACTGGAACAGACTCTCAGGGGCCCTCTCAGACAAACCTGGATCCCCCTAAACCTTTTAGCTTTTTTTAGACAAAATTGGACCAATTTTTTTACAGATAGTTCTAGACAGAGCTTTCCTAAAAATATACAAACAATAATAATAAGTTTTTTTTTGTAATAAATCTTTTTTTTTTCAAACTTTTTTAAGAAAGCATAAGTTTTTAAAAACCATATATCCTTTATTATAATCCCACTTTATTTTTATTACTTTGTTGCAATTGGCCACAGTGACTTTGGTTATTATCAACAGCTTAACTTTTTCCCTCCAAAGTGAAAAACACTGCATCTCCGTTAATCTTCATGGGAGTTGTTGGGGTAGTTACTCCAAAAAAGTTAAAATAATTAATTTTTAAATTATTATTACCTTACGTTTAAATTAATTACTTTTTCCTTACTTCTTTCCAAAATGTAACCGTGGATTTTACTTTTTAATGATTACTTTTCCTGGAGAAAGTTTATCCATTAGTCAAACGCTTCCTAAGAAGCCATAGAGATTGATATCAAATACAAACATACGTGGGACCAAAACAGTAATTTTAGTCCCAGCCCTGATTGTTGCAATTTCTTCCAAACTTAGTAAACATTAGAGAGGCCTATTTTTTTCATCACAGGTACACTTCCAACTATGAAGACAAAATGAGACCAAAAAAAAAAACCCAGGAAATCACATTGTAGAATTTTTAAAAAAAAAAAGTTAATTGTAATTTATAGTGGAAAAAAGTATTTGATCAATAAAATTTTGGCTTCAACTCAATACTTTTGTAACATAACCCTTTTGTTGGCAACTGACGAGGTCCAAATTAGGTCCCTGGTAACTTCCCACCAGGTTTTGGCCACACACTGCAAGCTGGTTAAATTTGGCCCATTTCCCTCCTCCATGCAAGATCTCCCTAGAGCAGTGAATGGTTTTTTTTTTGGGGCAACAACGGACCCTTTCCAACTCAACCTCCCCTCCCCAAAATTTCTATGGGCTGAGGGTCTGAGACTGGCTAGGCACTCCAGGACCTTGAAAATGCCTTTTTACAGAGCCCACTCCTTCGTTGCCCAACAAGCTGTGTGTTTGGGAATCATTGTCATGCTGTAAGACCCAGCCCACGGTTCCAATCTTCAAATGCTCCTCACCAATCAACCGCTCGTCCACTGAGGGAAGGAGGTTTTGACCTTAAAAATCTCACAAATATACAATGGCCCTTCAATTCTCTTTCCCTTAACACGGAATCAGTCCCGTTCCTGTCCCCTTTTTGCAGAAAAAACAAGCCCCAAAGCATGATTTTCCACCATTCCACCCCCCAATGATTCACAGTAGTATGGCAAAAACACACTAACTATTTTTAGTTCCATCTGACCACATGAAATATTCTCCCAATCCTCTTCTGGATTCCATCTTATAATGCTTCCTCTGGCCAAACTTCAGACAGGTCGCGGCCCCTGGACATGTACTGGCCTTAGCCAGGGGACAACGCCAGCCAAACTGCAAGGATCTGAGTCCCCTCTTCGGCGTAGTTGGTGTTTTTTTACTGATGGTTAGCCTTTGGTTACTTCTTACTCTTTGTGTCCCAGCTCCTCTGCAGGTCATCTCATCAAAGGTCCCTCCGTGTAATTTTCTGGGAATCTTTGCTTGCTCACACGTTTTCAACTCATGAATCATTTTTTGATCCCACGGGATTGAGATCTTGCATGGGGCCCCCCCCAGAAAATTTGAGGGAGATTAATTATTGTTTCTTGGTAAATGACTTTTTACAGTTTGCTCCCACAGTTTGATTTTATCACAGAAACCTGCTGCCTATTTGAGATTCACCTCTTCCCAGCCTGGGTGCGTCCCTACAATTTTCTTTTCCCCTGGTGTCCTCAACAGCTCTTTTGGTCCAAAGAAGAGAACAAAAAAGAAAAAAGAAGAAGAAAAAAAAAAGTTTGGCCATGGTTTTGAGTTTTGGGAGTTCCTGACTGTTTGGAGGCTGGTGGGACAGGTGTCTCCTTTTATTTACAATAGACGAGCCAAACCGTAGCCATTTAATAAACAGTTAACGAGTGAGGAACAGAGGGCTTTTTTTAAAAAGAAGTTTACAACAGGTTGGTCTGTTGACAAAAGCCCAGAATCTTGCCTTGTTTTGGTGGGTTGACCAAATACCTTTATTTTTTTTCCACCATAATTTTTACAATTAAAATTCCTTTTAAAAAAAAAAAAATCCTACCAATTGGATTTTTTCCTGGATTTTTTTTTTTTTTTTCGCCCCCTCCATTTTTTGTCTCTTCATAAGTTTTTTAGTGACCTATGAAATGAAAATTATACAAGACCTTCCTCTTTCATCTTCTAAGAGTCGGAGAACTTGACCAATCAGTGGGCTTGAAACTAAATACTTTTTTGTTGCCCCACTGTACAAGGGTGGCAACCCGGTGGGCCTTTGGTGGGTAGTACTACCTTGCCTCACAGCAAAGAACCCCTGGTCTTTCTGTGCAGAGTCTTGCAATGAAATGTTCCTTCCATGTCTATGGGATGTGCCGTTTACTTTTGGTTTTCCCCTCCCAAAGAAATGTTGGTAATAATGTTCTTAATTATCCTAAAAATGGCCCTTGACGTAACTTGTTTAACAGATGTAAACTTGTTTGTTCTTGCTGGAAAGGGTTTGTCTTAGCATAGGCCAATTTTGCAACAAACCTGGCCAGCAAGATGTTGATGGAAGAAATGATAAATTTTGCAACATTAAAAAACTGAATTCTAATTTAATCTTTTTTTTTTTTTTTTTTTTTTTTTTTTTTTTTTTTTTTTTTTTTTTTTTTTTTTTTTTTTTTTTTTTTTTTTTGTTATTTTTTTTTTTTTTATTTTTTTTTTTTTTTTTTTTTTTTTTATTTTTTTTTTTTTATTTTTTTTTTTTTTTTTTTTTTTTTTTTTTTTTTTAAGCTATTGATTTGAACAATTCACAGCTTTAGAAAGCTTTGTTCCTCCCCTCACTAGGCATGGGTGTAGGTGTGGGCACGTAATCACTTAACCACTAATATTTAGAGGAAGCTTGTTGTAAATGGCTTGTGAATAAGTTGCACTTTTTGCTCAGAAACATGAGTAAGTAAACTCTTTCTATGAATCAGTAACTGTAATGTGATGCACAGTTTGTTACAGTAAATAGTAATTACATTACTGTAATGCATTTCTTTGTCACAGTGATTACAATGTGGCCATATCTTTGCTGTGGGTTCATATGTTTCCTGTCCTGTGCAGTGGCCCTTTATTGCAGATGTGATGCTGACAGCTATCACATCAGTAATGCCAAAATGATTTGTGTCATTTGTGTCAGGTGCTGGCTTGCTTACATACCGTCAGCATAAATAAGCGCTACCATGGTTCCAATTAAATACAACTGAATGCACACCTTAGTATTCAGGAACTTTCAGACACTGGCTAGATTGACTTAAGCAGCATAACTAGTTGCTCCATTGAAGCTCATCATGATCAAGCCAGTTTAAGTGTGGTTCAGTGCCTCACAACTGCACCTGAAGTGAAAACATAACAAGAAGAGTGATGCACCACTTCTGTTCTCCACTGGTGGAACCTGAGGTTTATGATGAAAGGGGTCAATAGGGAAATGCTAAAACCCAAAATGACATAGTGGCAAGCGATTCCATGCCCATGGGCTGTGGTTGTCTGTAATCGCTGGCCTTCGTCTACTTCTGGCCCCCAGATGGACCATGGAATCATACTGTTTTCTTTGATGAATGGAACTTTATGGGAGATTCCAGGACCTGCATGTTGCCTTGAGGCAAACATCAGCAGTTCAGTACTACAAACTGCTCTTTGACAATAAATGCTAGAGTTTCTGCAGTCAATTTGATCAAGGGAGATTACCTAGCACACTGAAACAGTATGCTTCAGGAATAGCTTCCCTTGTCAAGAAAGCATGACAACAGCTATTTTTCTGTGGATGATGAAAGAAGTGAGTCTACCCCTACAGCTGTTGCTGGCCTTCTGCTGCACCACGGAGAGCATTCTCACCTACTGCATCTCTGCATCTCATCTAGTGCTAATAAAATGCTCAGTGAGTGTACTGTATGTGCCTGAGGCATATATAAAGTGTCCCAAAAATCCACCACCTGTCTTGGAACTCATGGAGCACAGGCAAACATGTACCCTGGATGGGGAACCAATTTATCATTCAGGGACTTCAGGGAAATATTTCATAAACATTCCACATTATCAAACTTGTCAGCAACTTTTGGAAAGTAGCTAAATAAAAGATTTGAGGCTGAATTACAATCTGGTAGAAATGTGTTATTGCAAGCAGCTCTCCATACAAATGAAGGTGAGCCGTGCCCTGGCACTCTCTATAGCTTGGATTTAGTTGGTCATTACGAGTGGTGAGTAAGTAAACATTCAAAGAAAAGGGGCTGTGTCCTGATCCACAGGGCACACATTAATATGTCATCAAAATAATCTCATCTCATCTCATTTTCTTTCCGCTTTTCCTAGTGAGGGATGTGGTCATCAGAATAATAATTCTAGGTATAGCAATGACATGGCATATGCAGTAGTAATGACTAGTCTACCAATTAGGCATATTTGAAGTTCTGTAGTATGTTACTGTATTTGAAACATAGCTTACTCAGTATTACAGTGTCATTGTAAGTGTTACTGAAATAAAAACTACTGCACATAGAACTTAGCCTCGACACTTACACTGGAGTGTTCGTGTAATGCTGTTTGACCTAGTCGCACTGTCAACAATATATTTTCAGCATATTGTGCTGCATTAAATCAAAATTTGCTGTGCTTCTGATAGTGCTCAGTTAAGGAGTAGATTGTTAATTCACCATGTATTTGTGTGATGGTATTCAGTGTTTCTATATTTGTAACTTTGCAAAGGAAAACCAGTAAAAGAAAACTTTTGAGCTAGACTGAAATGACAGAGTCAGTGAGCGATGTAAACACAGATAGGAGAACATTTCTCGATAAAGAGAAACATAAACACACAACAGGACAGGACTAGTGCTAAATTTGCTGCACAGATAGTACAGACAGTACTCCAAGATAATAAACAAAACACAAACACTAACATGCTGCAGGGCTAGGCTAACTGCTAAACACAAGATTAAAACATGCAGGACAAGGGACTAACAGGCAGAGCTAAAGGCTAAGCTAGTTCCTTTAGTTGTTCGCGTGTTTTGCTTACTCTCTGCGTTTGTATGGATATGTTTGTCCGCGTAGCCATGGCTCCACTAGCCTCGCCCATTGTGTATTTCTGGTGCTTTGTTTGTGCTATTCCTTGTGTCACACATTGTTACTTTGTTAATAAATACTCTCCCACTTGCACATACATCTGCCTTCGTCTCCATTATTCTGGCTAAGCATGACAGGAGATTTGCTGGTTGTTTCTAGGGCTCGTCTGAAAGTTTGCATTAGTGGTTCACGCTCCAAGATTATGGAACAGTATGTCAGCCAGTATTCGCCAAGCCCCTTCTGTCTTGGTTTTTAAATGAGGTCTAAAAACCTACACACTTGCATTTGAATATTGAGAGACTGTGAAAATATTATGTGTTTTAGTGTCTGTGTTTTAATTTTTTATAAACTTACTTGTGTTATCTCTTCTTTTTACTCATCATCTTATGTGTTCTACTTCTTATATATGTCTACATATACATATATAAGTCTTTGTACAGCACTTTGATCGATGCAAGTTGTATAAAGAGTGCTTCATAAATAGTACAAGTAGTTAAGTATTGAAGTAGTAAGTTACATTTTTTGTCACCTTTTCTGTTGATTAATGATAACGAAGAGTAAAGCTTTAAAGTGCCGCTTTAAGCACATTGGATTTGTTCTTGGATCAGGATTAGGCACAAAAAGTAGATTGGGACACCCCATCTCTCCGGATCCATGAAGCCAAAAAGGGTTTTGTGTCTCACCTTTAATCAGTAGGTCACGTTTAGCAATCGTATGATGACCATATATAACATATTGTTGACGACTGAACCAAACAGTTTTGTACTTGAATAATCTTTTCCACTGATCTTCATCCCAATCTTTGTGAGCTTTAGCATATCTAGCCTTGTTACCCTGTTCCAAGTGATTCCTTGGCTGCTACCCTTCCAAAAAGACCAATCCTGATCCAGCTTCTTCAGACTGCAGAAGGGTCAACTTGGCATCCTGGTGAAGCTGCCAGATGCTGCTATTTCCCAAGTGTAAGGGGAGGTCACAATAAATACTTGTAGCCTGTAATAGTTTTTGCTTTTTTTCCCTGTATTTTGTGGTTGTATTCTAATAAAGAGACTGAGGAATAATGATATATGTCTAATTACCGGTATATATGTCTAGCTGTATATATTTATATATATAATCCACTGATGGCCTAAGATCATTTTTTTAATATCTAATTTTAATATCTAATCCATCTATTACCATATTTATGCAAGGAAGGAGGAAAGTGGGGAACCCGAAGGAACAGAGAGAACATGGCAAACCCTACAGTAATCAGATGAAGTCCTGGTCCCGAACGAGTGACTATGCCAAACCATACTCTGACTTATTATGCATGGAAAATAGCAATCACATAACCTGCTCTACATAGTTGAAGAATTTTGTTTTCAATTTATCTCCATAAACAAGGTCCTGGGTAAAGAAGTATTTTCCAACAAATCAGACAAAACAATGACTGTGTAATTTCCCCATTAGGATGAAAGGAAGAATGAAAGGATTGCTTTGAGTTTTCTTTGTCTAGCAGTCACAGATGTGGAGAGAGAGAGCTGTATTTTGGACTGCTATCAAGCCCCACCCTCTCAGTGATTTACAAATGACACACCATAATTTAGTTGAATAAGAATGTATTGCTGGAGAAGATGATGTCAGAGGGCTTTCCACAGCTATCACAGAGGCTTGAACTTTCACACACGCACGCACGCACGCACACGCACGCACGCACGCACACGCACGCGCGCACAAATGCGCGTACAGGCAAAAACAATGACTTTTTCAGTAGCCTTCGATAAAACAAGAAACAGTAAACCAACACTGCAAAGTCTGCACGGCAGCCTCGGCTTACTGCCAACAGCACATTACAACAAATCTCAATGAATGAAAGCTACATAATAACCCATTTCTTATAACCATCGTCCCTGAGAGTAGATTAATATGAGGGATATTTTTTGCCCTGCAGTGTATCGTAAGGAAAGGCAAGTAATGTGCTGGGACAGTCATGGATCAGCTGCAAGTGAGGTAAATGATTCCTTAAGCTTCCAGAACTCTGAAGGGTTTAAGTACCTATTACTGGATTGTGAAAGTCTAATAAGACTTGATGGACGAGGCTCGCAGCCACATTGAACCCAGAGATCCTCTTAGTAAAGGAGGAAAGAGAGAGAGAGAGAGAGAGAGAGAGAGAGAGAGAGAGAGGTCCCCTTTCTGACACTAATATGGAAAAAAAAACTTGTTTGGAGTGAATACGAGTGCAAATATTATTCTTCCTGGGTATTACCACTGCGAGTGCCTCGGCCCAGCTGACCAAAGTGGGCCAGGACAAAAAGCCCAAAGACTTTTTCAGTACCTTCAAAAGGAGCCTACATAAAATAAACATGGCCATCAGATTACAGGCGCTAACTCGGCTCAGTGTTAGACCGAGTCGGGTGAGCGCCTGCCTGGTAAGTGTGGGGTCCGTTCAGTCAACACGATGACGCAGGATGGAACAAAAGTGCGACAGAAAAAGCAAGTCTGTCGGAACACAGCCCCAGCCCACAGCACCGCTGACCCTGCTGCCCAGCCCTGAAGAAGAGAGGAATATAGGAATGCTTGCACTGTCAGAATATAAACTCTTTACCAAAGAGATCGACAGGCAAAAATAGGGAAGAAAACACAGGGGAAATTGGAGAGGGAAATTAAGAGTAAGGGTTAGGGTGGAGTGAGAGAGTCAAGATGAGACATGTAAGGAGAGTTGGAAAGAGGTAGGATAGAAAAAAAACATACCGAGACAGAGGCTGGACAGTTGGAGAAAGTTATGATATTTAGAGGTATGTGTGTGCTGAGGTTTTCTAGGGTAACCCCAGACACCCCTCTAACACTCGGCAGCCTCTCTCTGGCAATATGACATCACAGAACTCTTTTATATGGAGGACTGTGATGACGTAATTAACCTGGCAGCAGGAGAAAGTGAATCTGTCCCTGCTAAGGCTTTGCATTTTGCTCGCCCTGGGTATAACCCCAAACACACACGCGCGCACGTGCACATGCACACACTGACAGCATTACCGTTCACCGCCCGCTATACTTTACGCCAGACTACAAGAGACAGGTAAATAGAACTATTAATATGCATGTATTTTTTTAAACTGATGCAAAGAAATTATTTTCTTTATAAATACTGCCACACACATTTGTACACACGCACAGGGCAGCAAATCAAATTCAGAATGGCTAGAGTGAACTAACCGCAGTGGGTGCACACTGCCATTTTGATTCGTAATTACCAAACTGATTTTGTCAGGCTCAGCGCCAGAACTAAATGATGGAGCAAAAAATGGTGGGGGGAAAAAAAGAAGATGGTGGTTTGACAATGTACAGAATACCAGTATATAAGTTTTTATTTTTTGCAAATGTATTCAAAAAGGAAAAACATTATTATAAAACATAAAATATTGCACTGACATAAGTATTCAGACCCTTTACTCAGTCCTTAGTTGAAGCACCTTTGGCAGCAATTACAACCTCCAGTCTTCTTGGGTATGATGCCACAAGGTTTACACACCTGGCTTTGGGGATTTTATGCCATTCTTCTCTGCAGATCCTCTCAAGCTCGTTGGATGAGGAACATCAATGGACAGCCATTTTCAGGTCTGTCCAGAGATGTTTGATTGGGTTCAGCAAGTCATAGCTCTGGCTGGGCCACTCAAGGTCTTTCAGAGTTGTCCTTAAGCCACTCCTGTGTTGTCTTGGCTGTGTGCTTAGGGGCATTGTCTTGTTGGAAGGCAAAACTTCGGCCCAGTCTGAGGTCCCGAGTGCTCTGGATCAGAGTTTTATTAAGAATATCTCTGTACTTTGTTCCCTTCAGCTTTTCCTCGACCCTGACCAGTCTCCCTGTCCCAGCTGAAAACACACTGTAGGGATGGTATTGGGTATTGGTATTAATTTCCTCCAGAGATGATGTTTAGAATTGAGGCCAAAACATTCAATCTTGGTTTCATCAGACCACAAAATATTGCTTCTCACAATTTGAGTTGAGTTCTTCGGGTATGACGCTCTTGGCACGGAAGGAAAAGGGAGGCGGACGTAAATGCAAGTGACGGGGGTTTATTAGAAAGAAATATAGTAAATAATATAAATAGACCAAACAAAACAAACACTAGGACCAGAACTAATAAGGTAACATACAAGACAACACTCAAGGCTAAAGCTAACATGTGATTAACAAAGGGAATGCTAACAAGAAACAAACAAAACTAATGCTAACAAAGAGCTGATAATAAAACAACGCTGAACCTAGGACAAGTAACCAGAGATAACAAGAAAGAACACAAGGGAACAGAGACAAAGATCAGGGAACAAATCAGGAGAAGTGACAGGAGCAAACGAGAGCCAAGGCAAACAGGGAGTGAAGAAGCCAGACAAGGAAGTGCACAGGAAGAGGGGTATTTATAAAACAGACCAGCAGATGGCTACAGCCCCACCTGCTGTGTAGGAAAAAAAAGGCAGGGGGAACTAATGAAGATGGAAGAAAGCTGGAGGGCTTGCATCATCGTTACATAACCCCCCTCAAAAAGTGCGTCTCTGAAGTGCAAAGGACAGGAAAAAGAGAAAGCGAGGAAACAGGACAGACCCAGATTACCCAAAGGAAGCAGAACAAAACATGGACATAAACAGGGCAGGTAGCCAGAAAAGAGGAGGCACAGACAGGAGGAGTACAGGGGACAACGAGGGGAAAGAGAACAGGACTGGACGCAAGGGACACATAGGCACAGTTCGGGTCCATGGGGCCATATTCTCAACAGGAGTCCAAAGAGGCCACATATACCCTTAATTAATGGACTCGTTAGTCCCTGGCCAGAAAGTCCTGGTGTTAGCATTAACCACCTGAAGTGCGGGATGCAACCTCGAGGAGGGAGACTGCTTTGTCCACCACCAGGGGGGTCTCTGGGAGCCCCTGGCGCAGCGTTGACCTGGGCAGGGGTCGCTGTCGAGTTGCTGGCGAGCGAGGTTGCCGTCGGGTTGCTGGCGGATGTCGCCGTCGGGTCGCTGGTGAGCTTGGTTGATGTCAGGGTGCTGGCAAGGGAGGTCGCCGTCGTTCAGCTGGCGATCGGGGTCGCCATCATGCTGCTGGCGATCAGGGACATTGTCGTGTCGCTGGCAATTGGGGTTGCCGTCGTGCTGGTGGTGATCGGAGTCTCCTTTGGGCTCTGGCTGAACAGATTCATGATCCCGGGTGGGTGGTGGGAGGCTGGAAGAGGGCACGAGACAGGCTCAGAGGCGGGTGATGCACTCTGGACATCCTCTGAAGCGAGAGACGCGCTCTGGATGTCCCCCGAGGTGGGCACTCTCTGGACGTAATCTGAGGCGGACGATCTCTGGACATCCTCCGAGGCGGGCGTTCTCTGGACATTCTCCAAGTCAAATGCACTCTGCATGTCCTCCGAGTCAGGGGCGCTCTGAACGTCCTCCGAGGTGGGTGCACTCTGAACTTCCTCCGAGGCGGGCGTGCTCTGGGCGGTCTCTGCGGCAGTCTCTGGAGGTGCGGGTGGTGAGACGAGCCACGATCCAGCGATTGCAAATCCTTGAGCCACTGCCGAGTTGACAGCTCCCAGCATAGCCCGTAAGTCCAGGATGAGACTCTCCAACCTAGACTCCTCAGTGATAGACACTGCAAGACCCCCTGAAGTGTCTCACTGGCTCACTCTACGGCCAGGTGAGTAGGGGTTAAAAGTGAACGCAGGGATGCAGGTGTCTCGCTGGGGCTGGAGAGTGTCAAATCTGGCTTGGTCCGGAGAATACCAGAACAGCTGGTGAGAGGGGGATCCAGCACATGGCTGGCAAGCTGTGACCCAGGCAGGCGGCTAGCATACGGCAATAAAACAAATAAAACAAAGCTGAATCTAGGCCAAGGAACCAGAGATAACAAGAAAGAACACAAGGGAACAGAGACTAAGATAAAAACCAAAGAACAGGGGACAAACCAGGACATTACATTGGGTGCTTTTTTGCAAACTCCAGGCAGACTTTCATGTGTCTTTTACTGAGGATGTGTGCTCTTTCTCTTATTGGCCAGTCTGCCATAAAGCCCAGATTAGTAGAGCCCTGCAGTGATGCTTCTGGAAGTTTCTCCTATCTGCACATAGGATCTTTGGAGATCAGCCAGAGTGACCATTGGGTTCTTGGTCACCCCTCATTTGTTGGAGCAGTCAGCTATAGGAAGAGTCCTGGTGTTCCAAACTTTGTCCATATAAGAATTATAGAGGTCACTGTGCTCTTGGGGGCTTTCAGTGCAGCAGATTTTTTTTGTAGATTTCTCCAGATCTGGGCAAAAAAGTATTTAGTCAGCCACTGATTGCGCTAGTTCTGCTACTTAGCAAGATGAGAGAGGTCTGTAATTTTCATCACAGGTACACTTCAACTATGAGAGACAAAATGAGAAAATAATTCCAGGAAATCACATTGTAGGATTTTTAAAGAATTTAATTGTCAATCATGGTGGAAAATAAGTATATGGTCACCCACAAACAAGCAAGATTTCTGGCTCTCACAGACCTGTAACTTCTTCTTTAAGAAGCTCTTCTGTCCTCCACTCGTTACTTGTATTAATGGAACCTGTTTGACCTCGTTATCTGTATAAAAGATACTTGTCCTCAGCCTCAAACAGTCAGACTCCAAATTCAACCATGGCCAAGACCAAAGAGCTGTCAAAGGACACCAGAAAGAAAACTGTAGACCTGTACCAGGCTGGGAAGAGTGAATCTACAATAGGCAAGCAGGTTGGTGTTAATAAATCAACTGTAGGCGCAATAGTAAGAAAATGGAAGACATACAAGACCACTGATAATCTCCCTCGATCTGAGGCCCCACGCAAAATCTCATCCCGTGGGGTCAAAGTGATCATGAAAACGGTGAGCAAAAATCCCAGAACTACACAGAGGGACCTGATGAATGACCTGCAGAGAGCAGGGACCAAAGTAACAAAGGCTACCATCAGTAACACACTACGCCGAGAGGGACTCAGATCCTGCAGTGCCAGGCGTGCCCCCTGCTTAAGCCAGTACATGTACAGGCCCGTCTGAAGTTTGCCAGACAGCATATGGATTATCCAGAAGAGGATTGGGAGAATATCATGTGGTCAGATGAAACCAAAATAGAACTTTTTGTTAAAAACTCAACTCCTTGTGTTTGGAGGAAGAAGAATGCTGAGTTGCATCCCAAGAACACCATACCTATTGTGAAGTATGGGGGTGAAAACATCATGCTTTGGGGCTGTTTTTCTGCAGAGGGGACAGGACAACTGATCCGTGTTAAGGGAAGAATGAACGAGGCCATGTATCGTGCGATTTTAAGCCAAAACCTCCTTTCATCAGTGAGAGCATTTAAGATGGAACGTGGCTTGGGTTTTCAAGCATGACAATGATCCCAAAACACACCGCTCGGGCACGAAGGAGTGGCTCCGTAAAAAAAGCATTTCAGGTCCTGGAGTGGCCTAGCCAGTTCTCCAGACCTCAGCCCCATAGAAAATTGTGGAGGGAGTTGGAAGTCTGTGTTGCCCCAAAACATCACTGCTCTAGAGGAGATCTGCATGGAGGAACGGGCCAAATATCAGCTACAGTGTGTGCAACCTGGTGAAGACTTACAGGGAACCTCTGTCATTGCCAACAAAGGTTATGTTACAAAGTATTGAGTAGAACCAAATTTATTGACCTTTATTTATTTATTTATTATTATAAATTTTTTTATTATCCCACCTCTGCCAAGCTGCCACTGTTGGGTCCTTGAGCAAGACCCTTAACCCACAGTTGCTTGGATTGGATTGTAAGGTTGTATCAATTGTAAGTCGCTCTGGATAAGGGCGTCTGCTAAATGCTGTAAATGTAAATGTAAATGTAAATGTATTGACCAAATACTTATTTTCCATCATAAATTACAATTAAATTCTTTAAAAATCCTACAATGTGATTTCCTCGGTTTTTTTCTCATTTTGTATCTCATAGTTGAAGTGTACCTGTGATGAAAATTACAGACCTCTCTCATCTTTCTTAGTCGGAGAACTTGCACAATCAGTGGCTGACTAAATACTCCTTTGCCCCACTGTATATTTTACTGACTACAGATATTGGAGTTTATGCAAAACAGATATACTGTAAATACAACTGTAACATTTAAAAACAATAAGATATCATCCATTAATGAAACTACATCAGTAGCATGTAGTGGGACATGACGATTGGTAGCATTTGGGCATTGTTCCACTAAACAACCCCGTACACTGGGTCTGGATTCTGAAAATTGTACATTCTAATCTAGTATGAAAATAGTTCTGCTGTAGCCACCAACATCTTATTTACAGTAGTTATCTAATGTATGTAATACTAACACTGCATAGTATTATCAAAAAACAAAGAAACTGCAGACAAAATGTTTTTAATGCTCATGGGTGAGCTGTAAAGGGACTAAAACAGTAATTTAGCTCAGTTTGCAAAAAATATTTCTAAGAAAAACTTTCTGTCTTGCAAGACTTGTTCTGATAAAAATTAAATTTACACAATTTTCTCTTTACCTTATATGCATCCAATCAAGATTTTTTGATTTATGAAGTTTAGGTTTTTTTTTCTATTTTTATTGTTGCCTATACTGTATAGGTTATACTTGCTGCATGTACAGGAATATGTATGTACATGCATGTAACGTGCTATGCATAATTGCCTACATATCCATTATGCAATAAGGAATCAGTTTACTAACCGGGAGGTCAGGGCTGAAATATCCAGTAGGATTTAATATGGGACAGCTTTCCCCTTTCTTGAACTGTTGAAGATGTGTGGATAAACTTTCAGACAATGTTTTTACAGAGACAGTATTGTTTCACTAAGCACTGATGCCTTCAAACAGTCGACAAGTATTTAAAGAAGCTTTTCCCAGCTAGTTTGTGTTTAATGTGAGACAAATCAAAAATTGTCTGATAGGGTTTATACTATCTAGATTCTGACTAGGTCAAAACATCTGATGAACATGTTTTCAACCCATGTCTTTGCAGTGTGAGCAGGGGCATTGTCTTGGTGAAAACTGACGTTTGTCCGTTCCTATTCAGAAAACAGATTTTCAATTGTGGGAAGCCTTTCTGCAATATCCTCCTGTACTCAGGAAGCATGAATGAATATTTCACAGTGACGCAGCTCACCAGTACCAGCAGCTGAAAGGGTCCCCAGAGCATGACACCTCAACCGCCATGCTTAACCTCAGGAGAGATCCAGTCACTTCTCTGGACCACTCACCTGGACAAAAGACACCTCTCTGGAGCTTCACCATACAACCAAATTGTGATTCATCACTCCACACAACTTTGCTGAAGCACTCTCAATCAAACTTCCCTTATTCTGCCAAAAACTTCCCTTTGAAGTTTTTTTTCTGAGAGGAGTGGCTTTTTAAAAACAGATCCAACCCTACATGAGACAACCTTCTGGTTATTGTTTTTCTACAAAATGTCTTACTTTTCAGGGGCTTCATTTCAGGATTGGCTTATTTTTTTCCCAGGAGTGTACTATGCACTTACATAACGATGTAATTTCAGACAGGTAATGTCAACAGGTGATTAAAATCATGATTTGGTACAAACGTATCCATGAATGGCTGTGTTTTGAGGAGCAAAGATGGGCAGAGGATCTCTAGTTTGTCAACAACATGTGTGACAAAATTTTTGAAATGTTTAAAAACAATGTTTCTCAAAGAAAGATTAGAAGGGATTTACATACTTCTCCGTCTAAACAATCTGGGCTAATTTCAGTGTGTAAAGGACAAAGTCGAAAGCCTAAACTGTACACCCATCATCTCTGATCCCTCAGACTGCACTGCATCAGTAACCATCATTCATCAATAGCCAATGTTGTGCCAGTTCACAGCTTTTCTGAACTAGTTCAAGTTCAGTTCATACATGCTCAAAGTGAACAGTTCACGTTCAAAGTTCACAATTTTAATTCTGAACTAGTTCAAAGTTCAGTTCATTTTACTTTTTTCGTGAGATATTCAAATTTTAAAATAATTTTTTTCACACTACAAGCTAGGAAAGGAATCCACTATACGTTCTTTGAAACTGCTCATTGTAGACATTTGCTCATGACACTGCAATTGTGTACGCGGCGTTGCTATGGCTACCCCGCTCTGCTGCAATTCATCACGGGTAACGTCTTGCGGAAGTCAGTATGTTAACTAGTCTCAGCCGGACACTACGTTGCCCGCAATGCATTGCGCACACAATGTCAAAACCATTTCTGTCTGGTGATACATGATTTAAGCGGCACCAGCGAGAATACAGGAGGGAGGAACTTTCTCTCGTTGCGTTTCAAAAGAGAGAAAACAGATGTCACTCAGTTTTCAATGGAAAACAAATTCCAGCGTTCATTTACAGTGATGTCTGCCGTTCATGACACATAATGTGAACTAATTCACGTTCAAGTTCTTTATTAAAAAATGTGTTGCGTTCAGTTCAGCGTTCACGAAAAAATGAGCATGTTCAATGATCGCGTTCTTTTGAACTCGTTCACGCACAACACTGTCAATAGCTGATATAACAACATGGGCAAGGGATTACTTTGGCAAACCTTTGTTAAGCCCTGCAATATGAAGTCACACTCACAAATGCCACTTCAAACTTTACTATGCGAAATAGAAGACTTATGTTAACCATGTCCAGAAGCGATGTCAACTTCTCTGGGCTTGGAGGCATATGGGATGGACCATTACACAGTGGAAACATGTATTGTAGCTTAGACCAAATCTGTATTCCAGATCTTTTTTGGAAGAAATGGATATGTGTGCTGAAATGAAAAAGACTCCATCCAGACTGTTATCAGCAACAAGTCCCAAAGCCAGGGTCTGTCATGGTATGGGGTTGGGTCAGGGCCCTTGAGAAAGGTCATTTACACTTCTGGGAAGGCAGCATTAATGCAGAAAAGTACACTGAGATTTTAGAACAACATAAGCTGCCTTCGAGATGGCATCTTTTCTGGGGACGACCATGCATTTTTCAACAAGACAATGCAAAACCACATGCTGCACACATTACAAAGATATGAAGAATAATACCACACATCATTCTGATGTGTATATAATGACCTATTTTGCACATTTTGTTTCTCTCTCTCTCTCTCTCTCTCTCTCTCTCTCTCTCTCTCTTATTCCTATTTCTTTTCATGTCATGCACCAGTATACCAAGACAAACTCCTTGTTTGTGAAAACTTACTTGGAAATAAACCAGGTTCTGAAAGAGGGAACAGGTGCTGGACTGGGCTGCCTGCAGTCCTGAACCTGTCCCCAATTTTGAATTTTGAAATGAAAAAATGTGCCAACAACAACTCTGCACTGTTGCACATCTTAAGATGTGTTTGCATGGAGAATGGGACAAAATCACACCTGAAAGACTTCATTGCTTGTGTTCTCGGTGCCAAAACATTTTTTAATATTTTAAAGGAATGGCAACATTACAAAGTGGTAAATGATTTATCGTACCAACTTTTCTTGGAATGTGTTGCAAGCCTAAAATGCAGGAAGGGATATTTATTAACAAAGGAAATGAAGTTGAGCAGACAAAATATTAAATAAATTGTGTTCATACTGTCTGCAATAAAATAAAAGTCAAAGTAAATACGAAATACATTTTTAAAAATATTTGCAATTTCCATTTCCATTCTGATTTGGGCTTGTAAGTACCTACTTACACTATCCTGGCAAGCATAGCAAAGTTCTGATAACTTTCATATAAATATTTATTATCATGAATAGATTATGTATTACCTCTGTTTCAGATTTCCTAAATGTATTTGTCAATGAATGCACTAACCTAGTAGCTACAGGTGATCCATACATTCAAGATTTGATAAATATGTATGCTAATAGTTTCATGGGAAATAAATTAATTTCAGGCATTATACTTTGTTCAGTCTGTTGCTGATATCGTAGTAATCCACTCATCTAGTTCATAGCTAATCTATGTTCCTTCCTCTGAGCACTGGTTACTTATTGCATACAGGAACATATAAATCGTTAATGACTTTCATTTTGGAGTTGGAATGACGCTGTGAAGAATCCAAGCAGGTTTATCAGTGTTAACTAAATCAGCTGTACAATGGCAGTCAAGAAAATTGGCTGAAGTGTACATGTTATATTGTGGCAGCTAGCAAATGTTCATTTAAAGACATTTAGCAGACACTCTTATCCAGAGCAACTTGCATCTGATCTGACAGTACAAGAAATTGTAGGTTAAGGGTATTGCTCAAGGACCCAACCTTGATAGCTTGGCAGAGGTAGGATTTGAACCCTGGGACTTTGAACCTTAACCACTAGTCCTCCACAGATTTCTACAGTAAAGGAGGAAAGCCTATAGCCATAATCTTATAATGTGGTAATCATCGGTTTGGAATTTGGAGCTGAGCAGAAGAAAAATTGAGAAAATGTGTCTTTATCCAAGAATATGATTAGAAAACTATGAAGTTGTTGTGTTGGCAGAAAAATGATTGTCACAACAAGAGCTGGTTGCTGTCAGAAAAGTGGACGGTGTACAAGCAACTCTTTTCAGCTGTCTAGAAAAAATACTAGTACTAGAAAAAATTGACAGAAAGGCACATGTAAATAACAAGTCAAGACTTTATATTGTTCATAAAACTTCAACTCCAAAAGTAAATCTGTAATGACTAATCCAATGAGAGCAGTTTATGATAGCTTTCTTTCATCGTTACATCATCCTTATGATACAGCAGCTTCGAGAGTTCCTTTGGTGCTGTCACATGAGGGTTTTAGGACCTTGCCTGGAAATTCCCATTGGTGCCTAATCAGAGTTTTGGAACCAAAAAACAGGAGAAGACAGAGATGTTCAAAGCACTTTGACTGAAAGCAGATTACTGCAGTGAGCCGTGTAGTGTTTATGCGCAGTTAGCACTAGGCACAACTAAACAGGGTGTGTAGACATCTGAATCTAGCTACTGGATAGATTACACACTCTTGTCCCAAAGTTCAAGCAACAAGGTCATGACACTCAGCCCCACTAATACATGAAGCACCCACACCCCCACCCCCTTCTCGTTTTACTGACTCAGCTGTTTTGTAGGAAACCGATTGCCTTTGAAGACGGGAAGAATCTATCATTACTTGAGAGATGCAAAAAAAGGAAGAAGAGGGGAGAATAAGCACTCCATTGTCTGCTCAGTCACCCCTCCCTCTGTCCGCCGTATCCGAAAAATAATTGTGTTGTCCTAATTACAGAGAAGTTCCTCAACAGGTGTGGGAAGCTGCACCTGGAGAAGCGTGTGTGGGTGTGTGTCGAAGACTAATGTGGAAGTTGTGTAGCTATTGATGCATGCTTGTAGTAATTTGGGAATGAATGGGATATGCAAAATATTATTTTTCATTATGGGTCACACACAAAACATTTATATACTATAGTTGTAAGGAATCAGTGCTACCAAGGACAGCACGGCCAGGGAAAAGTACAATTGGCCACCAAAGGTGTCAAACCAGCAATCAGCATATTTTTGGGAGTGAATACATGGGGAGTAACCTAACGTCAGGACCAGTCAGGACCAACTAATAATAATAATAAGTGAGACTTACACAACCCAAGGACGCTTTACATCAAAATGAGCTAATTAAACTCTGAAACTGTGAGGTACCAACTGTGAGGTACCAACTCTAGACAGGGTGCCAGTCAACTGCAGGGCACATGTACACACACTGGGACAGTTTGAGACACTAGTTGACCTAACATATCTCGTGGGAGGAACCTAGGGAACTGAAGGAAACCAACACAGACAGTAGGAGAACATGCAAACTCCACACAGGCAGCATCCATGCCAGAACTCAAACCTGAGTCTCTGGAGCTACAGAACTAAACAATGTGCCACTGTACTGCCCATCTTGCTTGTTCCCCTTTATAATGATTGAAACTGTGTTCTTACCAACATGGTATCATAATGAACATTTTTTAAGAATTGACACAATTTCAGGTAGCACTACAAATGGGTTTTCATTGCTACTGTCTTCTCTATGTTTTTCTCTCAAGGGTAAGGGTTGCATCACTGTTATAGGATCCCCTAAATCAAGATTTGGGAACTGCATCTGCTAACAACCAATGTGATGTCTGCATTCAGCAGACACCATTAAGCAGAACAATTAATGTAATCCCAAGTTTAAACCATGCAATTGAAGGTTTAGGGCCTTGCTCGAACTGGCATCTTAGTAGTGCAGGGACTTGTAAACTGGAAATTCTGGTAAATAGTCCAGGAGCTTAAGCAGGGCAGCACTTCCACTCTACCTCTTTGATCAGCTGGTCTCAAACAACTCATGAGGTTTATCCGACGTTGCTCCTGCTTGTACTCAATACATTCCGGGAAATGTCTTGATGCAGGCTCAATAATGCAGGTGAGAAAATCCCAGAAGTCCAGGATAGGCTTCAGACTTACTCATGAGACCTTGACTGGAATAAGCAGGGTCGAAAAGAGAACTCTCATTTCCTTCACCATCTGTACGCAACTAAAAGAACATACGCTCGCTGGCCACTTCACTAAGTACACCAGTTAAACTGCTTGTTAATGCAAATATCAAATCAGCCAATCACATGGCAGCAGAACACTACATTTAAGCATGGTCAAGACAAACTGCTGAAGTTCAAATTGAGCATCAGAATGGGGGAGTAAGGTGAATCAAGTATCTTCGAATGTTTTTTGCTAGATGGGCTGATCTGAGTATTTCAGAAACTGCTGATATACTGGGATTTTCACACATAGTCATCTCTAGGGTTTACAGAGAATGGTCTGAAAAAGAGAAAATATCCAGGGAGTGGCAGTTCTCTGCGCAAAAATGCCTTGTTGATGCCATGTTGCCTTGTTGTAAGAGGTAGACTGGTTCTAGCTGACAGAAAGGCAGCAGTAACTCAAATAACCACTTGTTACAACCGAGGTATGTAGAACAGCATCTCTGAATGTGCAACATGTTGAACCTTGAAGTATACGGGCTACAGCAGCAGAAGACCTCACTGGCTGCCACTCCTGTCAGCTAAGAACAGACAACCGATGCTACAATTTACACAGCCGTCTGATGAGTCTCGATTGCTGCTGTGACATTCGGATGGTGGCATCAGAATTGACCATTAACAACATGTGAGCATGGATCCATTCTGCCTTGCATTCTAGTGGTGGTGTAGTGGCGTGGGGGATATTTTCTTGGCACACTTAATGCCAACCGAGCATCGTTTAAATGCCACAACCTACCTGAGTATTGTTGCTGACCATGTACATCCCATTATAACCACAGTGTACCCACTTTCAACAGGATAATGCGCTACTGGTTTCTTGACCATAATATGTTGAACGTAAAGAGTTCACTGTACTCAAATAGCCTCCACAGTCACCAGATCTTTTGGGATATGGTGGAACGATAAATCTGCAGCAACTGTGTGATGTCAATATGGACCAAAATCTTTGAGGAACGTTTCCAGCACCTGGTTCAATCTATGCCATGGAGAATTAAGGCAGTTCTGTGGTCCAATGCGGCAAAAGTTGGTGCAATGCGGTACTAGCAATGAAGTGGCTGGTGAATGTATAGTTAAGCTTTTTCTTTTTAATACAAAATATTCAACATGGTGCTAAAGATTTACTTTTTTATAGGCTATATGGGCATTATATTTTGTTTTTCACACAATGTCAACCCTCAGAATGCACTACACAATGCCCTGTTTATGACCTCTCAAGGCTGGACTGTGTTACTGGTAAGTGTTCGCCTGACCTCAAAAACATCTTCGAAATCACCAACGAGTGTATGAGCAGCTCCAAAGAGCCGCCGGCAAGTCTCACTCACACAAACCACACGGTCTGAAAAATCAGGTTCGGCATAGTCACTTAATTGATTAAGGTTCAACCACAGGGACGCGAAATGATGATTCACGGGTAGAGAGCCGGCTGACGTCGGCGGCGGGGCGCGCGTGCGGCTCTGTTTGAGGATGAACACGTCAAGCCAATCAAAGTGCGCAATGATGTAATTGGCTTTTATCGGGATCGCGCCGCTTACTGTAAAGATCCTCAATCGCGCTCCGTGGGGCGCAGAGTAATACCTCATTTCCTTGTGCAGTGCACTGGCTTTCCAATGTTGAGCCATCTGGGATTCGGGCGCATGTCTTTACGACACGTGAGTCAGGGAAAGACGTCCATATTAAACCGGTAAATGTATTTAGGTTTCTTAATCACTAAGAACACAACTATGTCATACTGCTTATTGTTCTTATGACGCTAGCGTATTCTCCACGGTGCCAAGAGAAAACGTTTTATAAAATTGTATTTAGACTGAGCACAGGCTGCCTCGTTTGTTTAATCTCAGAGTAAACCTCAACAATCCGACGTCAACGGCAATGTGCTCGTGCTCGTGTTTGCGCTCGCATTCTCTCTCTCTCTCTCTCTCTCTCTCTCTCTCTCACACACACACACACACACAACACAACTGATAACCTACTTTCCAATGTGTGCTGACATCGAGCTGCTTCTCACCTTTATCTTACCAATTCTATCAGCCTCGATAAACTTTTGGCTGCATCCCAAATCCCTCTACCTGCAGCATATTTTCCTGCTAATGTGGGAGTCATTAGCTTAATTACAGCACGCTAAACTCACCGAACACTTTAGTAGGTATACCTCCGTATTTCTACACTCGTTGTCCATTTTATCACTTTCCTCTTTCCATATAGAAGCACTTTGTACTTTTAAAATTACAGACTTCAGTACATACTTCATTACTCTGTTCTGTAATGGTCAGGACCCCCACAGGACATCCAAAGATCAGGTACTATCTGGGTGGAGGATCATTCTCAGCACTGCAGTAACACTGACATGGTGGTGTGTTGTGCTGGTTTGAGTGAATCAGACACAGCAGTGCTGCTGGAGTTTTTAACCACCTCCGTGTCATTGCTGGACTAAACTAGTCTGTCAACCAAAAAGGTCCAGCCACCAGCATCCTGTAGACAGCATCCTGTGAGCACTGATGAAGTGTTACAGGATGACTAACACAAACTGTGTCACAACAGACTAACTTCTGTTTCTGACTTTACATCTTCAAGGTGGAGCAATATGCTGGATGTGTCTAATAGAGTGCACAGTGAGTGAACACAGTGTTTAAACACTCCAGCAGGACTGCTGTGTCTGATCCACTCATGCCAGCACAACATACACTAACACAACACCAGGGTCACTGCAGTGCTTAGTATGATCCACCACCCAAATAGTACCTGATCTTTGGTGGCCCTGTGGAGGTCCTAACCATTAGAGAACAGAGTAAAGGGGACTAACAAAGTATATAGAAAAACAGACTACAGAACTACAAAGAGATTCTATATGGTTAGTGGGACTAACAAATTGGCAGTGAGTGCAGAACCAAGGACGTGTACCTAAAAAAATGATTGGTGAGTCTATATACAGTGGCGCAAAAAAGTATTTAGTCAGCCACTTATTGCGCAAGTTCTCTTACTTAGAAAGATGATAGAGGTCTGTAATTTTCATCATAAGTATACTTCAACTATAATAGACAAAATGAGAAAACAAAATCCAAGAAATCACATTGTAGGATTTTTAAAGAATTTAATTGTAAATTATGGTGGAAAATAAGTATTTGGTTACCCACAAACAAGCAAGATTTCTGGCTCTCCCAGACCTGTAACTTCTTTTTTAAGAAGCTCTTCTGTCCTCCACACGTTACCTGTATTAATGGCACCTGTTTGACCTCGTTACCTGTATAAAAGACACCTGTCCACAGCCTCAAACAGTCAGACTCCAAACTCAACCATGGCTAAGACCAAAGAGCTGTCAAAGGACACCAGGAAGAAAATTGTAGACCTGCACCAGGCTGGAGTGAATTTACAATAGGCAAGCAGGTTGGTGTGAATAAATCAGCTGTGGGAGCAATTATAAGAAAACGGAAGACATACAACTCCATTGATAATCTTCCTGGATCTGTGGCCCCATGCAAGATCTCATCCCGTGGGGTCAAAATGATTATGGGAATGGTGAGCAAAAATCCGAGAACTAAACGGAGGGACCTGATGAATGACCTGCAGAGAGCTGGGACCAAAGTAACAAAGGCTACCATCAGTAACACACTATTCCGAGAGGGACTCGGATCCTGCAGTGCCAGGCGTGTCCCCCTGCTTAAGCCAGTACATGTCCAGGCCCGTCTGAAGTTTGCCAGAGAGCATATGGATGATCCAGAAGAGGATTTGGAGAATATCATGTGGTCAGATGAAACCAAAATAGAACATTTTGGTAAAAAGTCAACTCGCCGTGTTTGGAGGAAGAAGAATGCTGAGTTGCATCCCAAGAACACCATACCTACTGTGCAGCATGGGATGGAAACATCATGCTTTGGGGCTGTTTTTCTACAAAGGGAAGTCTGAACCCGCTCGGGCAATGAAGGAGGGGCACCGTAAAAAGCATTTCAAGGTCCTAGAGTGGCCTAGCCAGTCTCCAGACCTCAAGCCCATAGAAAATTTGTGGAGGGAGTTGGAAGTGCGTGTGGCCATTGACATCCCCAAAATATCACTGCTCTAGAGGAGATCTGCTTGGAGGAATGGGCCAAAATACCAGCTACAGTGTGTGCAAACCTGGTGAAGACTTACAGGAAACGTTCGACCTCTGTCATTGCCAACAAAGGTTATGTTACAAAGTACTGAGTTGAACTTTTGTTATTGACCAAATACTTATTTTCCACCATGATTTACAATTAAAGTCTTTAAAAATCCTACAATGTGATTTCCTGGATTTATTTTTCTCATTTTGTCTCTCATAGTTGAAGTGTATCTATGATAAAAATTACAGACCTCTGTCATCTTCCTAAGTAAGAGAACTTGCACAATCAGTGGCTGACTAAATACTTTTTTGCCCCAGTGTATATAGTAGAACCAGAGAATCGTAGGTTACTGCACATGGCACATGCCACACATTTGGGTCAGTTTAAAAATAAGTCGAGTTTAACTGTGTAATACTTTCCTCAGTGTAATCCCATGCTCGCAGAGGTGCAGGGCTGAAATCTCCCGACTTGATTTGGGGGTCTCCTGGTGATAATTGATTTATTGACGTAGTACTGAACTGTTTATCGTCCTTTGGGACTGTGTGCATTGCCTTAGCGCCGTCTAGCGCCGATGAATAGAACGACGCAAAGAGTACTCTATTGACCTGGCATTTGTACATTTCGGGGGAAAAAGAAACCGATGCACACACGGCTTAAAATCATAATGTTTATTGGCAGTATGTGAGAAATACAAAACACGGACCGAAGACTTAATGCAGCTAAGTGAACAATCAACATCATAACATGATGTCAGTATATTGAAGGTTAAAGCATCTGTTTGGAGATGGCTGGTGAGATCACAGATAACACCAGTTGTATATATCTGTCAGGGAATCTTCGGGTGAGGCACTTTTTCACTGTGAAAAACAATCTTACAGCTTGGGGAGCTTTGTGAATATAAAACCTCTGACATCACAAGCTGTTTTGAAAATATCCCAGACACTGTTAGTGGTGATTATAAACCTTAGTATTATATTCTAACACTGCAATGGTTAGCGCTGTCGCCTCACAGCTCTGGAGACTCGGATTTTAGTCCTGGCCGGTCACTGCCTGTATGGAGTTGGTATGTTCTCTGTGTGTTCTCTGAGTGAGTGAACGCACTGGAATAGACTGGCATCCTGTTTAGAGTTGGTTCCCCCATTGTGCTCTGTGTTTCTGGCTAGGCCCCTGCTTTGGCCCTGAAATGGACTAAGTGGGGATGGAAAGAGCGTGAATGGGTGAGTTATATATGTTTTATTAGTGTGACTAAGCAATAAATGATAAAGCACCATAAAAAAGGTTTTATATTCTTTAAAAAAGTGATTTCTTAAAAGCTAAGAAACTAATCACTGAAATGCAGTCATTGCAACCAGGCAACAACAATCCTACAGCAGATAATAATGCATAATGCTGTAAAGTTATATGGGGTAAGAATCATAATTGAGTAAAACGTAATGAAATGCATTACTGTACTCGAGAGCATTGTATACAGCAAGTCGATTTCTTTCAAATAAGCTTAAAAGACTGTAGTGCTTGCCAAGGCTGAGTTTACTTCTGTGTAGGAGCATGTATTTGTGTCCCGAGGCAGAGGGCTTTATGAGTAAGTATTCCTGCTAATCAAAAGTTGTTCAACCAGTTTTTACCAGCAGAACCATGTGAGCTCACCAGCTAAACCAGCACCAGATCATTATTTGGATTAACCTGGAATTGGTATGGCTTTGCTGTTTGATCAGCATAAGCAATAAGAGAACATACAGTGGTTTTTGTGAACCCTTTAGAATGTTCTATATTTCTGCATAAATATGACCTAAACATCATCAGATTTTCACACAAGTCCTAAAATAGATAAAGAGAATCCAGTTAAAAACATGACACAAACATATTATACGTGGTCATTAATTTATTGAGGAAAATGATCCAATGTTACATATCTGTGAATGGCAAAACCAGGTGAGCCTCTAGGATTAGCAGTTTATTTGAAGATGAAGTTTGTTCAAGTCATTCTCTTGAAAATGGACAAACATGAAGAAAGATCAAAGAATGAATGATCAAGCAATCCTGACCTTAATCCAATAGAAATGCTACTGAAGGGCCCGTAGTGAGCAGTTCAAGTAGGGAAACCATCCAACATCCCAAAGATGAAGCTGTTCTGTAAGGAGGAATGGGCTAAAATTTCTCCATGCCGATGTGCAGGACTGATCACTGCTTACTGGAAAGGTTTAGTTGCCATTATTGCAGAACAAGGTGGTCACACCAGATAGTGAAAGCAAAGGTTCACATATGTTTGCCACTCACAGATATGTAATATTGGAACATTTTCCTCAATAAATGAATGACCAAGTATAACTTTTAAGTTTGATTTAAGTTTTTACTCTTTACCTACATTAAGGACTTTATCATGTTGTAGCTCATATTTGCTAAAGGGTTCACAAGCTCGAAGTCACCACTGTATGCTGGTCTTTTTGGCAGGGCAGCACAGTAGCGCAAGCGTGGTCGCCACACGGCTCCAGAGAACCCCGGTTTGATCCTGACATCGGACTCAACCTGTGTAGAGTGTGAATGTCCTCCCTGTGGTCGTGTGGGATTACTCGGTGTACTTGTGTTAGGTTAATTGGTCGCTCTAAGATTTATCCAGTGTGACTGTGTCTGACTAGAACTGATGTAATCTTGCTCCTGTCATAAAAAGCCATTAAGGGTCATGTGCCATTAAATAAACTTTTAAACCCAGTCTTTTTGGCATGAGTAGCGGAGCCAACCTAAAACCCTCCAAAATCTCAACAATGCATCATGTACAGTGCTGTGAAAAAGTCTTAGGCTGCGATTATTTTAGATGTACTATTGTTTTAGCAATGGTGTAATAACTATATATAATTATTTCTCAGTGTCTTTATTAGAATACAATGTTATATGATATATATATACCACTGCAAAAACAACAAATATAATGGTGGCCTAATACTTTTGCACAGTACCGTATACAAACCATAGCGGTTAATGAACTCTCTTCAGTAATTGGAATATTATAACCAGTAACCACAACAGACACTGCTTCATAACACTGGGAAATGGGTAAACAATGGATTAATAAAATCTGCAATTTGCATATTCTATCAGATAAAGTGTTAAATGCATAACAAAGCTTAAAATGCTTCTACAAAGAAGCTAGTAGTAAGAGACTTCCTGATTGTGTTTTCAGTGCATTCTGGTTTGATGTACGCTATACTGCTGCCTAGATGACACGTGTACCTTTCGCAGAACTACGTAGACAGACTTCACATGCACTCAGAGATACAGGCATGACTCTACACAGAAGTATAAATTAGCCTCCAGAAAGAAACCATCAAAGATATTTCTTAGCGCAGGTGTGAAGTATATCACACCCGTATTGATATGTTTGTGTGCCATCAGTATAAATTGGCCCTTATATTGATACCAGAGATTCGGGCAGATTCTCGCTCTATAACCTAGTTCGTTGATTGGCAGGGAGTTCATCCTGATCCAGACCCAACAGGAAAGTCCGTAGACGTATCACTTCCTTTTGGAGCTCAGAGTTTGGGATTGGCTGACTGAGGTCCAGGCTTGGAGTCTCATTGGGTAGGATAAGAGGTGGGTGATCGAGGAAGCTCTCGAATATGTCTGAATTTAGGAGGAAAAAAAACAAATTTATATCTTTCCTCTTTTTCATAAGATATCATGAATGTGCTGCATTAGCTACGTACCACCTCCGAGTTCAGTGCCTGGAGGTGGAGTCCAACAGGAAGGCAGAGCTCTAGATGGACCCAGCTTATAATGAGTCAGAAGGTGGTGAAGCTGAGCGGGGATTAGTAAATCATGGTCCTCCTGTAAGCTGGCCCAAGATGACTGGGATGCAAGAGAGGAATTTAGTTAAAAGAAATTTTAATGCCCAACAATTCCCAATTTCCTGTAGAAGATTTTCAGTGAACCATGGGAATGTAATGAATAAAACTCATTATTTTAGCTGTGCTTTGTAGCCTTTTCTCTAGCTGTTTAAAGGTAGCTCTTTCATAAGGCCATGAAACTCTCATTAGGACACTTTTTGTTAAATAATTAGGGATGTAATAATACACTCTGCTCACAGTTTTTTTTGATTCACGATACTGAGTTTACAGTTCGATTTCATGAACAATGCACATTTTCTTGAATAAGATTTTAAACAAAAAGAAACTTTAGTCCCCAAAAATTAAAAAATATTATTAGAAACAGTAATTTAAAATTGTAAAATAAAATTCTTCACTGTAGCTTCACCATATCTTAAATAATAGTGAAAACATTCCTTTTTTATTTCTAAAGAATAAAAGTTCAAAATAATGTGCACTTGTATAAAAAATGTAACAAAATTAATGTTTTGCCCCCTGCAATTAAAAGAAATTAGAACGCATTTTAAATGTGCATGAAAACATAACGTATGATTGCGCCCTCTGTTGTTCAAAAAATGCAAGTGCATTAGATGGTGTAGTAAAAAGAACGCATGTGACATTGGCAATCTCTATGATGCACATTGTGACATTTTTGCATCACAATGCATCGTTACACCTCTATAATTCATTGTTAATTGCATCCTTTTTGAAAGGAGAAAGAACCTATTCATCCCATAGTGCAATACAAGTGCTGTAATTCTACATCCTACAGTCTGCTCAATGGTAGAGGTTTTGTACCTGGATAAGGCGAGTCTTAGGAATGCACAGCAAGTTGACAGTGACTGACAGCTTCTTGAGGAACTCTGAGGCAATATCTCCTAATCCTGCTCCCTGTAGCCAGTCGAGCACCAAGTCGAGATTAGTGCGAATCTGCACTGCCCGAGACCAGGAAAACAAACCATCTGACAAAGCCAGGGGAACACAAAATCCAAGAGGTGTAAGTTAATGCACAGTTTCCTGTTATGCTTGACCTTATGTTTAAATGGTTTTACTAATATTACCATAGTCATAAAAGATCTAAATTAATGACTGCTGTAGAGGAGTGCTACAATGCTATACTATACAGGAATTTCCCTCTGGGATTAATAAAGTTATCTATCTATCTATCTAGTTATATAGGTATGTGCTGTTTAATGACCATCTTACATTCTATGAGATGGGTTGTTGAACAAAATGGTCCGGACATTACCATAGGCACAATCTTTATGTTAGTGTAATGTAAATATAAAGGGTATTTTCAGAAGAAAACTGCATGCAAAATGATACGTAAATGTGTCAGAGATGCTGCTGAAAACATGAGTGGAACGCTACCATCTACACAGCATCCGAAGCCTATACTGTTATACATATCCCCACACACTGTGGAACCAAAATAGAAAGGTGCATGATGGAATATAAACATACCTCGCTGGCTGCACACAACCAAGAGGGAATTAGTCCACTTGAAGAAACACTAATTTCCAGAATAGGCAATGCAGTATCACCTTTTAAACACTTTAAACCTTTAATCAGGTAAATCCAGCATGATGCTACTAGTAGGAAGTCACAGCGATCAAATGACTGGCACTTAGCACTTCTAGATATACATAGCGAAGCCGGAACAGCGTTTGTAGTTTCAGTGAATATTCATGAAAAATGAAAACAAAATATCCAAGTATGACAATATTTTTAGCAGTAAAAATACTCATATTTTTAATTTGGCCAGCTGTTTACGGCTGTAACGTCCGGAGTTAGACAGATTTTCATTTCCTATTATATTTTGTTATAATTGTTATATAATTGTTAAGACCTTGGTTGTTAAAGCTAACGGACGATGATTGGATGGTCGTTAAACAGTGCTTACCTGTACTAATCTTTCCCTTTTTAATGCAAAACTACCTAGCCAGTTACCTCTTTCAAGCAGAGTGTTGAGAAGTGAGGTGTTGGTGAAGAAGAACAAGTAGCCAAAGGTTTGGGAGGTGAGTGGGGGAGAGAGGCAGGCCTCACGGGTCAGCTGCAGGGAGCAGCGATACACTTCTACCAGTCCAGCAACAGTGGGGGGCAAGTTAGAAACGTCACTCTCCTCATTCCCTTCTTTCCCACCTCCATCGCTATGTCCGTCCCTTTCTCCAGCCTTCTCCTTCTCTTTCTCTTCACTCGAAAAAGGGTTGGTGTCCAGCAGGGTGGGGAGAAGAGAATATAAGGTCTGAGGGTGAGAGAGAGCGAGAAAAAAACGTCAGATTGAAGTTTCACTTTACTTCCAACAAGCATTATCTCAGCCATTAATTTGTACACAGCTACTTAATTGCTTATAACCTTTGTCAGGTGATACACACACTGCTGGAAGGTATGCATGATGACGTCATCGAGCTGTGCCAGTGCATCTGAGCAAGTGTCCATGTCAGCTGACAGAATGGGGTCACCAGGAGCTAACGGGGTAGACACAAAACAGTTCATGTATACGAAAGCTAAAATACATCTGTGACACATGGAGATATTTCTGTAATGCATTGATTATATAAAGAATTAAAGTAGTTCACATGGGGCTGTACTGTGTAGTTTCATGCCATACACATTACAAAATGATTGGTAGTTCAGCAAACCAGATAAATTAGCCAATTAGTCCCATATGTAAGTAGGTCAGACAGAGCTTTGTTTTACATCTGCAAATAATTAAATAGAAGAGAATATAAAGCGCATGTCTGCTTTGACTACTGTTTTGAACACAAAGAGTAGCATGGGAAAATGAGATGTGGAGAAAATGATTCAAGCACATGTAGACATAACAGCTTTATCTCACCAGATAGCATGTTACATAACGTAACAGCGCGTTTCTATTTGGAGAAAACACTTTGTGTACCACTGTGCCAATGTACAATCCTGGGTAAAAAAAGAAATGGTCCAAACCTGAAATTTTAAGCTTTTAACGGACCTAACAACAAATCGTTGGTCAAAAAATTAACAATCTAGAAAAATGAAAATCTCAAAACAGGGAAATTTGCTTGGTCTCCTTGTACGCAAAGATAAAATTGTGAGAAGTTAAATGTTTGATATAAAAGTCAAACTAATACATCTGTGTTTTCAAATTTTTTTAAATGTATTCAACTAGTTATTAATTGCTAATTATCTGATGCAGCCCATCACTAGATCGAAAACATGCTCTTAAATAGAACCAAGAATGACAGATTTCTACAGGTAGAGATCTACAGTATGCATACTTGTGAGGTAAATTGACTTGAGTGAGAAAATCTGCTACTTAAAAAAGCTAAATCTCATACATTAGTTCCTCTCAAAACACAAAGCTGGTCTTTGTCAGGCTACTGCAGCTATTCTGAATTTTTCAAGACCCTAAAGGCACTGCAAATCCCTACTTCACTATCAGCTATCAAGAGAATAGGTCAACGCTTTGAAAAAACAGGTGATGTTGAGAGACAGAACGGATCTGTAATTCCCAAAGTGTCTTCAAGCAGAGATGAGCACTTGCTGAAATTTACAGTTCACAAAGACAGAAAAAGCCTTCAAAAACTGGCAGCAGAATCCAAGACCTCAGAAAACAAGACTGTTTTGAGAAGAACAATAACCAGAAGGTTGACTAATGCAGGTTTTGTGTCTAGAAGGTGTTTTGTGAAGCCATTGCTGTCTAAGAAAAACATGGACAGAATGAAGTTTCTGGCAGTATATGGACTGTTAGATTCAGAGTGGTTCGGTAGAGTTGTGTGGACTGATGGATAATTATTTGTATTGCATGTTGATGGTCCATAGAGGTGTGAGAAATACAACAGTGAGTACATCTCTACTAAACTTAAGCAAAGATGTAGGGGTGTCATGGTAATGGGAGGCTTTTCAGCAAGATGCTTCATTGTGAAAAGTAAATTAATTATTTGAACTACAGTAAACTATTTCAGAAAGACTTGCTTCCCACAATTGAGGAACAATCACGTTATTTTCCGACAAGGCAATGATCATGCTCACACATCCAATTTTGAAGCCTGTAGAGAATTTTTGCTTTCACATTACACAGGAAATAATGGGGAATCATTATTCAGCTACTCATCAACTGTTTGAAGCCATTACCATTGAGTGGAAAAACATTGACTCTTCTTGCTGTAAAAAGCTGTCCGCAAGTTTACCCACAAGACTTAAACAATTAGTTATCAAAGGCTATCCCATACTCAGTTACGTTATCTGTTTGTTTAATTCCTGTTAATTTCCTGACCATGTGTTTGCTGTGGAGACCATTAAAAGATGAATATTTTGAAATTTGTGGTTTGGGCCATTGTGTTTTTTGACAATCAGTGTATCTGCTGAAATGAGTTGCTGTTTTTGCTTTCTCACCCTCAAACTCCCATTCCTTTTCCATGGCTTCAACCTTGACTTGGAAGAAGTTGAGGAGTTCAGTGGCATTAGACATCCAAAACATGAGGGGTCGGAGATCAGAGGAGAGTTTCTGAATGCTCGGAGTGGGAAGATCTGGCTCTGAGTCTGGAGAACTATATATAGACATTTGTCATTTAAAACCAAATATGAAACTCTTCATGTAGGTGCTATAGACATTTGTATGGATAGAAAAGGGAACGTTATCTGTTTGCTGTTCAGGGTAAATCTGGACACTGTCTGTTGATCAAAGCAGATTACATTATAAAGGCATGGAGGATGTTTTTAAACAAACTCTTAAACATATTGAAGCGCCGTGCTTATTTTAGAAATTGGTAGATGACTTTGGTACTGAGGATTTACACTTTTTTTATCGGCTGATCAGCAAACAGATTGTAGTCTTTGTGTAGAATGAAGTTGTGATAGGCAAGATTGTACGTGATTCGTTTCACACACACTACGTGGTATATTATGAAAAGCTTACGCTTGTGTGGGATGTTTGTCTCCAAACTCTTTAATATTGTCCTGAAACATGGATAGTGAGAGAGAGAGAGAGAGAGAGAGAGAAGATTAGCGCAGACTTGGATAAATGCTTGGGCGGGTGTGTTTGGTCAATGTGTCCGGACAATGACAGCACATTTTCCAAATGGGTGGAAATGACATCAGTCAACCTCTGTTTACAAACTCCAGCGAAATACCAGTGAAAGCCCATGTGTGTGCAGCTGTGGCTCCTCAGACCACAGCCTGCCCCAACCCCAGCTCTTCACAACACATGCACACACAGTCCACCGTCTCCAAATGCTATTTGCTGCAATTCTGCCTTATACATATATACAATAATTTGGAAAGTCTTCAGACCCTTTCTCTTTTTTCAGCATTTTGTTTTGTTGAGGCCTTGAGTTAAAATTAAAACATGTTGTCCCCATTGATCTGCACTTAATACCCAATAATGAGAAAGTGAAATTTTTGCAAATGTAATGATAACGAAAAAGTAAAATTTCACATGGACACAAGTATTCAGACCCTTTGCTATGACACTTGATATTTAGCTTAGAGGGCCTCCCCTTTCTCTTGATCATCTTTGAGATGTTTCTACACCTTCATTGGTTGCCCATCTGTGATCAATTCGGTCGATTAGACATGATTTGGGAAGACGCACACCTGTCTATACGAGGTGTCACAGCTAACAATGCATATCAGAGCAAAAACCAAGCCATGAGGAAGAACGAACTGCCTGTGGAGCTCAGAGCCACGATTGTAGGCCCATCTGCACAGAAGATCTTTAGAACTCAACCAGAGTGACCAGTGGGTTTTTGTTCACCTTTCTTTACAAGGCTCTTCTCCCCTGAAACTTAGTTTGGTGGGGCAGGCAGCTCTAGGAAGAGTTCTGGTTGTTCCAGACTTCTTCTAATTAAGAATTATTGATGCCACTGCTCTTGGGAACTTTAAGTGCAGCAGATTTTTTGTAGCCTCTACACCATCCTGTCTCTGAGCTCTACAGGCAGATCATTCCTTCTCATGGCTTTCCAAATCGTCAACCTGAATTTACGACAGGTGGACTCCAATCAAGGTGTTGAAACATCTCAACAATGATCAAGAGAAATGGGAGACACCCAGAACTAAATTTCAAGCGTCATAGCAAAGGGTCTGAATACTTATGTCCATGCAAAATTTTAGTTTTTCCTTAAAAAAACAAAATCTCATTATGGGGTATTTTATGGGGTACTTTCTCATTAAGTGGTATTGCGTGCAGATTGAGGGGGGAAAACTAGATTTTTTTGTTGTCGTCATTGTTGTTATTTTAGCACATGGCCTTAGCATACCAAAAAAGTGAAAGCAGAATTGCTATAACAGTGGTATATCTACACTAATGGTGGCCAAATATGTTTGCACAGTACGGTGTGTAGATGTTTCCAGACTGTTCTCTGTGTTCATTTAACAATAAAGCAATCAAACAGGTTCTACACAGACCTACAGTAACTAAACAGATATATTTACATTAAGGTTGTAACTACATGAAACATTAAAAAAAGATGATGTTTTCTCACCCACACAATTGTCTTTATCTGATTGGCTGCCTTTAGCAAGAGCTGAGGTGTCAGTGCAGGGTCCAGATGTTTGGAGGCATAGTCAATCATGAGTGACAGAAGATAAGCTGGAGCTAAGGGGCCACCTTCTGCATCTGGAGTCGAACTCTTTGAGATAATTTCCTGTAATAAAAATAGACTATAATAAACTATGTTTAAGGGGGAAAAAGTTTTGCTTTGTTTATGAGTAGCTGTTGCAGTAGCGGTAATATACTGTATTTAGTGGTAGCATAGGTAGTAGTTATGTAGATGTTATCTGCCGAGAAAGGAGAAGGTTGATATTTTCCCAGAAGTATATAGAAATATACAGTACATAGTGTATGCATATTGTATAGAAATATGGAAAATGGGACCAAACTGTATTTTGGGGGTAAACAGTTTCAGGGACATTTGTTACTGAATGTGTGTTTACCGGGTATTCAGGTTCTCCTCCTTGCCAAAAACATGTGATAAGAGCACTATGCTAAATGGCCTGTGTGAAAATGTGTGCCATGGCCTGCAACACACTGGCACACTCTTCTGCATTGCAACCAATGTTATCGTAATGGGCTCCAGATCCACCACAACCCTCTCCAGAATAGGTCAGTGACTGAATGAATGTATGGAAAATACTATGCACTGTGCAGAAGTACAACTGGATGTAAGCCACCTGAGCACAGTTACTGTACACTACTCCTTTCTAGCAAACACATTTATCTGATCTAAGTGTTGATCTCACATTGAGTGGCATCAACCCATATTATCTGTAGAAACATCCTACAATTTTTATTTACTAAGCGCTCAGACGTGTACTAAAACCTCACAAGTTGGGATGGCATTGAAGTCACACATTTAAAAAAAAAACAGTATTTCTTATATTTATTTAGACTTTTATTTAATTGCAGACAGTATGAACTCAAAATATTTCATGTTTTGCCTGGTCAATTTAATTTCATGACTATTTTTGGCACAGAGTACTATTTTAAGTAGCATTTGTGAATGTAACTCTGTATTGTAGTGCTTGACAAAGGTTTGCCAAAGTAATCCCTTGCCCATGTAGTTCTATCAGCTATTGATGAATGACGGTTCTTGATGTAGTGTTGAGTGATCAGAGATCACGGCAGTTCAGTTTAGGCTTGTGTCCTTGCCCTTTATGTACTGAAATTCCTCCAGATTCCTTGAATCGTTTAATGATATTATGCACTGTAGTGGGAGAAATATGTAAATACCTTCCAAGTTTTCTTTGAGGAACATTGTTTTTCTATATTGACATACTGGAAATCCTCTGCCCAGATATGCTCCTCAAAGACTCAGCCTTTTGTGGACACTGCTTTTGTGCCAAATCATGATTACAGTCACCTGTTTGAAATCACATAATTTTTTAACTTTTCTTTACACATCCCAGCTTTTTTTGGAATGTTACAGGTCTGAAATGCAGGAATGGATGTTTATTAACAAATAAAATGAAGTTGAATAGACAAAACAATGAAATATCTCATACTATTCATACTATCTGCAATGAAGTAGAAGTGAATGCAAGAAACAGTGTGTTTTATATGCATTTTCCATAATGTCCCAACTTTTTCTGATTTGGTGTTGTAGTTTTTATCCCCACATTTTATCCCTGCTTATCCTTGTCAGGGTTGCAGGGTTTGTTGCATATTCTGGAGCATTGTGCTCAGAATATGACAGGACACAGGATTGGTCCCCAGACCGGCATCCCCTCCCTCAGACACAGCCAATCATGCCTGTATGTGATGCCCGAACCTGGCTGAAAGGCACCACCGGGACTCAAACCCAGGTCACCAGAGTGGTGGGCAAGCATGTTAGGCTGCTGCCTCAATCAAGTACAGTGGGGCAAAAAAGTACCGTATTTTTCGGACCATAAGGCGCACTTAAAATCCTTTAATTTTCTCAAAAATCGACAGTGCGCCTTAAAATGCGTTGCGTCTAATGTATGAATAAATTCTGGTTGAGCCTTCTGACCTACAAGCGATTGTAGATGGTACACGGCGCTCATAAATCTGTCAAAATGTTTTAGCACGGTCTTTGGTAGGTTACGAAGCTTACGGCCACCGTAGTGCGCAGCATAGCGGAGTAATACGGTATGTGCTTCACCATTACGGTGTGTGCATTCATTCATACATTTTTGAAGCGGATTTCAAACCCAACGCTATCAGTCACGCAGTACAACATGGACATAGAGCAGCTGCGAGAGAATTCAACATTAACGAATCAATGGTACGGAAGTGGAGGAAGCAAGAAGACGCCCTGCGCCAGGTAAAGACCAAACTGAGCTTCCGAGGGAACTTAAGAGTTTTGTTTCATTTCATGCGTCTTATAACCCGGTGCGCTTTATGTATGAACTTAGACCCGTTAGCAGCCGACCGTTGATATTGCGTCCGACCGTTGATATCGATATGGTCTGGAAAATACGGTATTTAGTCAGCCACTGATTGTGCAAGTTCTCCTACTTATAAAGATGAGAGAGGTCTGTAATTTTCATCATAGGTACACTTCAACTATGAGAGACAAAATAAGAAAAAAATCCAGGAAATCTCATTGTAGGATTTTTAAAGAATTTAACTGTAAATTATAGAGGAAAATAAGTATATGGTCAATAACAAAAGTTCAACTCAATACTTTGTAACATAACCTTTGTTGGCAATGACAAGGGTCAAACATTTCCTGTAAGTCTTCAACAGGTTTGCACACACTGTAGCTGGTATTTTGGCCCATTCCTCCATGCAGATCTCCTCTAGAGCAGTGATGTTTTTGGGGCTGTCACTGGGCAACACAGACTTTCAACTCCCTCCACAAATTTTCTATGGGGTTGAGCTCGGGAGACTGGCTAGGCCACTCCAGGACCTTGAAATACTTTTTATGGAGCCACTCCTTTGTTGCCCGAGCGGTGTGTTTGAGATAATTGTCATGCTGGAAGACCCAGCTACGTTCCATCTTCAATGCTCTCACTGATGGAAGGAGGTTTTGGCTTAAAATCTCACGATACATGGCCCTGATCATTCTTCCCTTAACACGGATCAGTCGTCCTGTCCCCTTTGCAGAAACACAGCCCCAAAGCATGATGTTTCCACCCCCATGCTTCACAGTTGGTATGGTGTTCTTGGAATGCAACTCAGCATTCTTCCTCCTCCAAACTTGACGAGTTGAGTTTTTACCAAAAGTTCTATTTTGGTTTCATCTGAGCACATGATATTCTCCCAATCCTCTTCTGGATCATCCATATGCCTCTCTGGCAAACTTCAGCGGGGGCCTGGACATGTACTGGCTACAGGGACACGCCTGGCATGCAGGATCTGGTCCCTCTCGGTGTAGTGTGTTACTGATGGTAACCTTTGTTACTTTGGTCTCAGCTCTCTGCAGGTCATTCATCAGGTCTCTCCGTGTAGTTCTGGGGTTTTTGCTCACCGTTCTCATGATCATTTTGACCCCATGGGATGAGATCTTGCATGGGGCCCCAGAACGAGGGAGATTATCAATGGTCTTGTATGTCTCTTCTTACAATTGCTCCCACAGTTGATTTATTCACACCAACCTGCTTGCCTATTGTAGATTCACCCTTCCCAGCCTGGTGCAGGTCTACAATTTTTTTTTTTCCTGGTGTCCTTCAACAGCTCTTTGGTCTTGGCCATGGTTGAGTTTGGAGTCTGACTGTTTGAGGCTGTGGACAGATGTCTTTCATACAGATAACAAGGTCAAACAGGTGCCATGTAGTACGGGTAACGAGTGGAGGACAGAAGAGCTTCTTAAAGAAGAAGTTACAGGTCTGTGAGAGCCAGAAATCTTGCTTGTTTGTGGGTGACTTTTTTTCTCATTTTGTGTCTCATAGTTGAAATGTACCTATGATGAAAATTGCAGACCTCACTCATCTTTCTAAGTAGGATAACTTGTGCATTCAGTGGCTGACAAAATACTTTTTTGCCCCACTGTACCTAATTATGTTTTCTTGTACACTAGTTGTCTTCAGAAACGTTTAATTGTTGCATGGTAAATTTGCATCTCAAACATTTACATGTAGGCATTTAGCAGGTGCTTTTATCCAGAACAACCTCCAACAGATAGATTCTTATGGTGTACAGCAATAATGGGACCTTGTTCATGGGTTCAACTGTAGTAGCTTGGCCATGCTCGGGCTTGAACCCTGAACCTTCTGGTCCATAGGTTAATACCCTAACCAATCTGCCACCATAGTCCCAAACAGCAGACTGAGCCATAGTTGTAGTGACAGTGGGTGGGCCATAAAATGATGAAGAGGAGTACTGTTAAAAACACCTTTAAATGACAACTGCAGTCAAATTCACAACAGGGCCTCTAACATGTTGACAAGGTCAGAATAAGCTCAGTAAATGTATTCTTTGTTTTTCTTCTAGTTTTTCTTCCTACTATATCTGCAGGAATAATACAAAATGTGTAGCAGATTAATGCTTGTCCTTTATCGTCATATTCATTTGAACACAATTACCTTTCTCAACATAATTTCAGTGACTCATCATCCTTAGAAATAAGTCCCTAAGTGTTCAATTAAACAATCAGCAAAAAGACTCACTAATTGAGTTATTTTAAAGAAGCAATGCTCCAAACAGCCTGTAAGTTTGCCCAGTTTTTCACAGTTTTAATCTAGATACAAAACCCTTATCAAATCAGGACCTTAGGACCTTTAATAGAAGGAATGGAACACTACATTATACCTGTAAGAGATCATCTGTGTGCTTTGCTTGAAATTTCAGCACTGGCTCAGTGGATCCCAGGTATTTCCTGAGAGCTTCCTGTCTGTCCATCACATTCCCAGGGGCGAAGGAAACTGTCATATCAGTCTGCCAAGGTAGAGCCAGTGCCAGAGGTGGGGCAGGGGTCACTCTCGGGTCACGGTACAGGAAAAGGAAGTGGCTGCCAAGTCCTATCACATCTCCAGGCTTAAGCACTGCCTCTCTGTACAAGACAGCTCCATTATGACTGACGGCTCCGCCCCTGAATGGACGCACCAAAGCTGTGGGAACAATAGTGGGTTTTATAGATCATGAGTTCAAACTGCAAGCTCAGCAGTTAAAGAAATAAAGGAACTGCCTATAACCAGGTGCTAATTTTACTGGCACATAAGAACAGCTGTGGTTCCAGATGACTGGAATCCAACAGGGAGAAGCACAAAGGGATTTCGAAAGCACTGTATTTAAAGTCACACAAAGGAAACTGTATATTTGTAACAAAAGATGAGCAGAGGTGTTTTAAACTTCTTGGTTTACACGTCAGACTGTGGAATCAATTAGTGTTAAAAGGTCAAAGTAAATGGAGAGAAATATGAAACAACAGGAAAAAACAACAAATCAGTGAAAAGATATAATGACAGTCACATAGTATATCTGAAATAAAATATCGGATATGCCATATTCTTTGGTTCCTCTCACATTCCAAATACATGCATTAGGTTAACTGCTCACTCTAAATTAGCCCATGACTAGTGTGTTGACATAATTTTGTGTCTGACATGAATATAGCCATTGATGCTGAGGTGACATTAAATAAAACTAATAAACAATAAACGATATGCCCTATGTTGAAATGATTTGCTTCCATTCTGACATTAACTTGGATACAAATTCCATAATGTGAGCTATTATTGTTTGTTCTGATACTTGCCAAAATTTGGAAAATGAGAGCTTTTTGATAAACGTAAAATTCTGGGAAACAGTTCTGAGAAACACGACACAACCGCTGACCCAACCCCTACTCGAGGAACCCCCTGACATGGCTTGGGAGATACCTGGAACCATCTTGAAGTGCAACTCGGCAACACAGAAATAACCCAACCTGGACTTACAGTCCTGTGCAAAAGTCTTAGACCACGGTTAGATTAGTTGTTTTAGCAAAAGGTATAATGACCATATATAACATATTGTTAATGATTGGACCCAAAACTTCAAAACTGGGATTTGTCACTCAATAATACTCTTTTCCACTGATCTTCATTACAATCCTTGTGAGGATGTGCCATTTTTGCTGTCCTGCATGAATGCATGTGTCTCATGATGACTGGCCTTAGAGAAGCAAAATGCATGTCTGACACCTACTTGGCCAGTATAGGGGTATACAGAGTAATATACACTTGCTGGCCATTCCATTAGGTAGATCTGTTACACTGCTCGTTAACACAAATATCCAATCAGCCAGTCATCTGGAAGCAACTCAGTGCATTTAGACATGTAGACATGGTCAGTGTGACCTGCTGAAGTTCAAACTGAGCATCAGAATGGGGAGGAAAAAATGATTTAAGTGTCATTGAATGTAGCATGGTTGTTGCTGTCAGATGGGCTGGTCTGAGTATATCAAATTCTGCTGATCTGCTGGGATTTTTATGCAAAGCCATCTCTATTGTTGACAGACAGTGGTCCGAAAAAGAGAAAATATCCAGTGAGCGGTCTTGTTGATGCCAGAGGTCAGAGGAGAATGATCAGACTGGTTCAAGCTGGTAAAAAGGCAACAGTAACTCAAATAACTGCTCATTACAACTGAGGTATGCACAAGAGCATCTCTGAACGCACAACATGTCGAACCTTGAAGCAAATGGGTTACAACAGCATAAGACCACAACGTGTGTCACTCCTGTCAGCTGAGAATAAGCAGCTGAAGCTACAACTTGCATGGGCTCACCAAAAGTGGATAAAGGAAGACTGGACAAATTTTGCCTGGTTTGTTGAGTCTCGATTTCTGATGCGACATTCAGATTAATGGATCATCAGTATTACCCCCAGTAGCCCCAGTTATAGCATGATAATTGTTTAACTTGTTTGATTGGAGGCAAATGGCTTATAGTGTGCTACTGTAGATAGTGTAAGGGTTATACAACCCCAAATAAGTCAAATTTGGGACAGTATGGAAAGTGCAAATTAAAAAAATGTAGAGTGTCTGGAGACCAGAGAATTCAGAGACTGAATTTTATTAACAGTATGAACCCAAGATATGTCATGTTGTCCATGTGTTTATTCTGGTCAACTTCATTTCATTTGTTAATATGCATCCATTCCTGCATGTCAGGCCTGCAACACATTCCAAGAAAATCCTTGCGATGGGGCAATTTAGGGCTAGTAATGAGGTCAAAACAAAATAAACGTTGCTGCTCATCTTTGAGCAGCAAAGATGGGCAGAGGATCTCCAACGTGTCAACAAGTGCATGAGAAAATTATTGAAATGTTTGAAAACATTCATCAAAGAAAGATTGGAAGGGATTTACATATTTCTGCCTCAACAGTGCATAATATCATTAAACGACTCAAGGAATCTAGAGGAATTTCAGTGGATAAAGGTGGAGGGTGCAAACTCCAATGAGCTCCGATCCCTCAGATGGCACTGTATGAAGAACTGCCATTCATCAATACCTGATATAACCACATGGGCAAGGGATCACTTTGGCCAACCTTTGTTAAGCATTACAAGAGATACATCACAAATGGCACTTAAAACTTTACTGTGCAAAAAATAAGCCACAAATGACTCGACTTCTCTGGGCTTGGAGGCATCTGGTACAGACCATCACATAGTGGAAACATGTATTGTGGTTAGAGGTATTACACATGATTTTTGGAAGATATGGGAGCTGTGTGCTCTGGACCAAAGACGAAAAGGACCATCCAGGCTGTTATCAGCAACAAATCCAAAAGCCAGAGTCTGCCATGGTATGGGGTTGTGTCAGTGCCCTTGGCAAAGGTCATTAAATTTCTGTGATGGCAGCATTAAGGCTGAAAAGCCTTGTGATTTTATAGCAACTTTCAAGAAGACAATGCAAAACAGCATGCTGCACATATTACAAAGGCATGGCTGCAGAAGAGTGGTTACTGGTACTGCACTGGCTTGCCTGCAGTCCTGACTTGTCCCAATAGAGAATGTGTGAAGAATTTTGAAAAGAAAAATGCCCACCATTGCACACCTTAACACCTGTTTGAATGAAGAATGGGACAAAATAAAATCTGAAACACTCCATTGCTTGGTATCCAGTGCCAAAATGTCTTTGAAGTGTTAAGTATGAAAAGGAATGGAAACATTACTAAGCGGTAAATGCTTTAATGCTTTAATGCTTTAACGTCCCAACATTTTTTGGGAATGTGTTTCAGACCTTAAATGCAGGAATGGATGTATAAAATATATTGGGGTCATACTGGCTGCAATTAATTAAAAGTCAAAATAAATGTAAGAAACACTGTGTTTTTTATTTGAGTTTTCCATACTGTCCCAGCTTTTTCTGATTTGGTGTTGCATATTACAGCAGTTAGTTATTGCTACCTTAATAATATATTTGGCATTTCTATAGACAGTTTCCTGACATTTAGCTATGCTTATAGGTCCCATGTGAATCCTGAAGCACTGAATACCTTGACCGTGGAAGTGCTCAGGGACAGCCGAGTCCCTCCTGACAAGGAGGTGACGGACGAGCAAGTCCGGAGCTGAGAGGAAAGTGTCCACTCGAAGAGGCCTCTTCCCTTTTATTTCCCGCACTCTGTCCTTCTCCCTCTCGCGGAATGTCGGCTTCCGCCCAAAAACATGTGTGTGGCTTGCCATGATGTACAAAACAAAGTCCTAAATGAAGAACACAGAAAAACAGTCAGAGAGAGAAAGAAAGGACGTGGAAGAGAAAGAACTAAAGAAAATGTTGTCATTGTCAGTGTGGCTGATATGAAAATCTTTATCTCCAGTCTTAAGTTTAGGCTGAGAGACTAAGACATGAAGTGTGTTACAGTTTTCAACAATGTGGTTCTCTATGAGGTCATTGTACAGCTTACAGATGTAGAGATGAAGAGGTTATAGAGGCATTGTGTGGCCTGCGTGGGCATTGTGGGGCTCTGTGTGGCTGTTTTGTGCAGCATGCTCAATGCCAAATAGGAGATGGTATGTTGTGATTATGGTGAAGCAGGTATGATGTCATAAAGGCAGCAGTGTGATAGGGTTGTGTGGCATGTCTAGCCTTGCTTTGGTCATAGCCCTGAAGCAACAGGAAGTATGGGCGGTCTGTAGGTGGGAGGATCAGACTCTGAGACATCACTTCCAGGTCACAGGCATCCTTCTCTTCTTCCGTCACTCGTGAACGTCTAGCCACCTCACCTGCAACCCTGGATCCCGTGACCTTTGGCACAAATGTTGGAAGATGATAGCATCTGATGAGTTTAATCAGTTCAGAACAGGATTTCTGATCGTATGCTAGTTTTATCATACTAATGACATTTGGTGCCCCCAATGTTAAGTTTTGAGATGGCCTTGATGTACAGTACTGTGCAAAAGTCTATGGCCACCATTAGATTTGTTGCTTTACCAATGGTATAATGACCATATATAAAATTTTGTCAGTGTCCTTATTAAGATTCAGACATAAAAATACAGGAAATACGTACATAAAGTATAGGAAAAAACATACAATTTTGCACACCACAAAATGGCTTCTGGGGGCAAAAGTCGGTATTTATTGTGACCTCCCCAAAAAGTAGTTTCTTGGCTGCAACACTTCCAAAAAGACTTGATCAGACTTCTTCAGACTGTAGAAGGGTCAACTTGGCATCCTGACGAAATTTCCTGTATTTTCTGGTTGTATTCTAATGACATTGTATTCTTATAAATGAGAAATAATTATCTATGGTCATTATATCATTGCTAAAACAACGAATCTTTTGCACAGTACTCTACTTGTTGTTGTTGCTGTACAGTTGTACATGAAAATGAATGTGAATATGAAAGAATACATGTGAACGCAGGTGTGTTCCACCTTAAAATAGGCTTCCTAGTCACCGAAAGGGCCTTGGATTACCCATTACATAAAGTATTACTGTTTCTAAACAAAACATGTTTAAAACCTCTTCCTCTCTCTGGGTCATTCCCTTCCCCTCTTTTAACTCTCACCTCTCCGGCCTCTGTTGTGATCATGCTCACAATGTTTTTTCTGTCCTGAGCTCCACCACTGATGGCTGTATTCCCAGCACGTCTGGGGTCGTTGCCAGCCTGGTTGCCCTGGCGACGTCTCAGGCTCAGGTTCATGTCGCTGATGCTCCTTCGCAGCTCGGTGTTGCGGCCCCTGTGACCTCGCTCCTCATCAGCACCACCCCCTGAGGCCATGCGGCTCCGTCTCCAGCGTACTGCCACAGAAATAGCACACGACAATTCAAGTTCTTCATTCCAGAACTTTCCAAGGCTTTCACTCTCTAACGTTTCCCAGCATTGTGTGTTTTTTAGTCAACAATTATTTACATCATAGGTAACAGTTTTTTTTTTAGAAACAAATAAGCTTTTGTTAACATTCACATATTCCATTCAAACAACTCCTCTTTTGCATTACGAACTGTTCCTGCTTAATAAAGCTTTGAAGTCTGTTTCCGAAAGCTTCTTTATATCAACAGCACAAAGTCCCTCCCCTTTTGAAAAATGTTTTTACATCACCTCTATGTACTATGTACAGTCAAACCCAGCTATTTGAACTCCACAGCATATGGGTTAGTTTAATACCATAACCCAGTATCTGGGCCACATACCCAGCAGTGACTGGTTAAATAGCAGAAGGAGGTAATGTTCTACACCCTCCACTTTCATGGCTGAGTAACAAACATATTTGTTTTATATCCAGCCCATTACATTTAAGTTCCACTTATCCTGGTTAAGGTCGCAGCTGGGGTACAAATACATACTGAACACACACTACTTAGCTTTTTGCCAAAGTGTATTTGGTTAATTGGGTTACTACCTAGCAAATATTATTTGTTGTAACTGTGTGTGCCTAAACAAAAAGAGCAAAATGGCATCTACTAGAGAATGTGTGTGTTCCCAGAGGGCATACTGCTTTTGCTAATACAGGAGGAATTTTCATGATATTTCCATTCATGCCCAGAAGTGTACTGAGAAGTCTGAAAACTGCAAATTTGAACACTGCAAATTAATTATTATGTAACAGTTAATGCCAACTTTACAATCTGCTTGGTTGAGAAGAGTGTCACCATGATAAAATTTGTGATGACAGCACAGCTACTTCACATTAAAATGGTATCACACCACTGGCACAATGCCAAGTAACAAGCTTTATGAACACAAACATATTACATATAGAAATAATGAAATAACCCTAATAATTAACTCAATTCTGTCATTTTAGTTCTTTTTCCTTTCATTTTTGCTTAAATTGCACTTTGTATTTCAAACTAACATTACTTGGTAGTGTTATATGAACCATATGTCTCGTGTAGCATACTGTGTTAGACCAGGATAGGGAATTGTTACAGATGTATAGAAGCAACTCAGGCAGAGGGTATTAAATCATATTCGATATGAATTTAAGGTCTTTTTTGTTTATATGGTTCTTTATTTTGTTGTAATAAAACTGTTGTATAAAAGCAATAGAACACTGTAGGTCGTGTGTTATCGCGAATAACATCACGGCTGTGATTATCTACGGCACTCGCCTTTGGATCATTCCTGCAAACAAATCACAGCTGTGTTTTTATTCACGTTAACACAATCCCTCTCATGTACTATTGCTTACATATATCCTTTTTTGAAAGACATTCTCACCTTGGTAGTTCTCTCCATCCCTCTCTCTTTCCCTCTCCCTTTCTCTCTCCTCCCTTTCATACTCATCACGACGCTGGATCTCAAAGCGACGTTCAAAGCCCTCTTTGGGCCTCCACATGTCCGCCAGGAGCAAGGGACATTCCCAGGGAGCTACGCCTCTGCGACACTCGGTCTGCCATTGTAAGACACCATCTGCCTGTTGAATGGGCTTTCCGATGACATCACACAACAGGAAGTCCTCCGGGGAATGCTTCTGGAGAGCTGAGCAGGTGCACAGGAAATTGGAACATTTATTAGGAAGTGACATCATTACGTCAATGTAGAAGACCTTGTACGCTTATAGCTCAGCTACAATTTGTATAGAGTAAAATGCCATCACTGGCAAGTAAAATCTTGGACAAATATTACAAGTCACACCCTGGAGTACATCTGCTGCTTAGCAGGTATTTTCTGATTTGAAACAATTTTTGTAACTGTGGGAAAGTACCAGCAGTACAGTGCAAAACTCTTAGGCCACCATTAGATTTGTTGTTTTAGCAATGGTACAATGACCATATGTAACATATTGTTGATGACTGACGCAATAATTTCGTCACTTCATAATACTCTTTTCCACTGATCCTCATTCAAATCTTTGTGATCTTTTGAATGTCTTAGACTGTTCACCCTAAGACTTGCACAGTACTGTACATGTGAAGGCCAGCACTCAAAAATTTGAAAAACATGGACCTAGACACCCATACCTATGTCTTCGCTCTCACTCTCCCTTTCTCTCTCAGTGTATCGGGTGATGACCTGCTGGATGAGCTGTCTTGCTGTAGAATGGATGTTAGCCAACAAGCTACGGTAGTTAGCTCCACTAGACAGAGCATCGCCATAGAGCTTCACCAGCCCTGGGGCAGACGATGATGCAGGGGGTAGGTAGTGATGTGATGATGGAGTAGCTGAATGAGCCCATACTTCCCTTTCACGCTCCCCAATGGCACGGTCGCGATCGCTGTTGGATCTTCCTCTCAGGAAGAGGTGAGACAGACGCTTGGCACGAGACTGTTGGTTGGCTGGGCGAGGGCGAAGTAAAGCAGGGTTAGGTGAGGGGGTTGCTGGGGCCAGAGCAGGGCTAGAAAGTGAGAGTGTAGAGGGAGGTGCTGAGGGTGGAACCTCATGCACAGAGGCTGCATCTGAGCTGGTGGTCGATCTGAGGAAGTGAATAGAAAAGAGCAAGTTTCTTCAAATGAAATAAACATGCACATATTCTGCAGAACATAGCTTTTCTTTTTTCATATTTCCCCTCTCTGGATGAATAGTCAGCCATGTTTTTCAGCCACGTTACAGTTTTTCCGATTCGATTTAAATTTTACGTGTACAAGCCTCTAATTCTATATAATTGAGTACATGTTTTTCACATTTTTTCTTCAGTTGTCCTGGTTATGGTCACGAGGAGTTTATCTCAGAGTACAGGTCAGACGAGACACTAGTTCATCACACAGCCAGCAAGGGTAGCTGTTGCAGTACCAGGGGATGATCCGCTGACTGGCCTCCTCTCTCTCAGACACAGCCAAGCATGACTGTATGTAATGGGAAGGCACTACCAGGACTCGAACCCGGGTCAGTGCAGTGGTGGGCTAGCGTGTTAGACCAGCGTGTCACCTAAGTGACACATTATTTAGCACTAATTAGAAGCTAATTCAATTTAGAAAACAAGTGTTAACAGCCAATTTCAATTAGTATATGTAACTATGTAAAGTTGCTCATCAGCTTGCTCTGTTGCCAAAAAAAGCTTCAGCATAAATTTCCACTGGACATAGTTGAGAGAATTCAGTGGCTAGCCTTGAGCTTTTGCTTGGTATAGCTTTTTTGTAATCTGGACCTTCTCTAAATACTCCCCACGCTTGGACTAAATACTGCCGATATGCATATTCTCTCGGGGGATTCAATATTTTATTTATATACAATTCTGTCTTGTGTATATAAGACAGAAGTGTAAATAATATTCTATAGTTTTATAGTCTTTATTTTATTATACTCGAAATCATATTGTATTGTATAATAATATGTATCACAGTCTATTTTCTATTCTATTCTATTGTATTCTATTTTATTGTATTATATTTTCCTGAAATATGTTATGTCTTTTCATTTTAATATTTAGCTTATTATTATAAAATGATTAATTAGGTAACTTAGTTGAATTCTTATATATATCGTCTCGGCTGCCCAAAGAGGTTGGGTGCTTTTTTGAGTCTTGGTCCTGCCAAGGTTTCTTCCCTATAAAATTTAGGGTTATTTTCCTTAGCACTGTCACCCCAGGCTTGCTTAGTTAGGGCTTTGTGCCTAGATATTTGTAAAGCAGCTTTGAAACAATGCTCCATTGTATAAAGCACATTAGCAATAAATTGGTCTTTAGTTTTAACACTGAGCTAAATATTTTCTTTTAAAGCAGGAAATCCCCTATTTGTTAATTAAACACATACATTAAATCTTGCATAGTTTGTAATAACATTCATTTTGTTGGGAACTAATCTGGTGAAATCTGCTGTTTTACAAGAAGAACACAAGCACTGATGAGAGTAATACATTACATTTAATCATAATAATAAATAATAATATGTTGCTTAGTGCACACAGAAGCAATAGTGTATGAATAGTTTGTCTAATAAATCCAGAACACTAACTTGACTGATGCTGCACTGGGCCAGCGTGCTCCCAGCTTGGCAAAGTGTTTCCGTGGAGAATTTATCCATAGGCCCACAGGGAAATGGAGCTTCCTGAAGCGAGGACTACCAGACTCCTCCATCTTTGTGGGTAAAATACAGAAGGAAGAGGTAAGAGGTTAACCTTGATTAATAAACAAGCAGAATCAACAAGGACAATTATTAAAGGATGTTGGGACACAATGAAAAGATAAAGGTACAAGGACACAAAGAAACAACAGAAGAGTGGAAGCTAAGTCGGTCGAGCTTATAACATGAGTCATGCGTTGAGATTTTAACATCATTACGAATTTCTCCTCTTTGCTTGTGTCATTAATCTTTTGAACTTTTGTGCTCAGCCAAATCAGCTTACAGTGTTTGAGTTATTGGTTGTGTATGACATCAGTCAGTAGGCGGCAGGAAATCCTGAAATACCCTTTCAAGTAATCAAGGCATGCAAGGACGAGCATTTTTCCTTCTTTTTTTTTTTTTCAAGCTCTGAGCAAAATTTCAAAAAAAAGATTGGAAGAATTGAATGGGATGCCACAGTAGATATTTATGGCTTCATGAAATGATTTTCTGTGTTATTTATGTCTGCTTGTTTACATCCACGGAAGGGTCAAGGAAGAGACAGAGGACTTTTGCCAAGAGTCTACAATAAGGAAACAACACAGGACTAAAGTAATAGCGTTGCTGTCTAACCTAATGAAGCCTTAAATATTTTACTCTTATGTCCTTTTAGGCCCATATTCTATAATTCCTTTTTTAGACCACAGTACAGTATAATAACAGTATAACTATCCACACATTGGTTTGTGTGGCCCCTGACAACCTGCAATCCTCACTGGCAGAAAGGGGAATACACCAACAAGACCAATTCTCCAAGGAGAGGTTGGCTTGCTCTTCGTCTTTTAGAAGCAGAATTGCTCAGACAGCTTTTTTTTTGGTTACCCTGAACACAGTTCAAACTTTTCTCAACTGAAAACACATACCAAAGTAGATTCCACACAGATGTTTAGTACTTATTACAATGCAAATGAACAGTTTCTTGTGGAAACTCTTGTCAAGATGGTAACTATCATCTAAACAAACAGCTTTAGTTTTCAGCATAGAGTGGGATTCTTCACCAGCAGGTAACGTTTCAGTGTGACTCACCCACTGCGACACGTTTGTATCGGATTAAGTTCTCGTTAAACAGTGTTGATATTGTGCTATAACAAAACAGTTTTTTTTTTTCAAAATATCCAGATATTTGATCCCCTGTACAATCTTCATATCCAGAGCAACTATTGATGGTAAAGTCCATTTTGGTGATGGGCTTCGCACCGCTTTTGGGGGGGGATCCTTCACTCTCTTCTGGCCTAATTAATCTTCAGATACTCTTTGATGTCTTTTAAGTTTTCGTTTGTCTGTTTCTCTCTCACATCGTCATTCCATGGACCTCTAATAAGTCTTTCTTTTTGCTTTCTGTTCCCTCTTTTTCTCTCTCTTTTCTCCTGATCTGTGCCTATAGATAGAGAACCAGGCCCATTTGTTCTTTTGACAGAATTTCCTTCCCCCTTGCTGGACAACACCTATATCCTGAGAAAAGGAGAGAGAGAGAGAGAGACAGAGAGAGAGAGAGAGAGCAGAGAGAGAGACAGAGAAGAGAGAGAGAGAGAGAGAGAGATGGTTTGATGTACCCCTACATATAAACGTTTTTTTCAGTTCATATAACCTATTTGCTGGTATGTAGACCAGTACTAGGCAATTCGATACAGGTCTATCATGAAATGCAAGGACTTAGGGTACAATGAACCGAAAGACTAATTGGCTGGAGCGTATCATATTATCTGACACACAATGACTTTAGTGGTCAATTCCCAATTAATACCTATTACATTTTTGTTTAAAGGTCACGGAACGCTCAGTATGTCAGGTGGTATTTTATTTCTTGTCCCCTATTTCTTCATAGTAGTAGTAGTGTAGGTTCAAAGTAGTAAGTTTTAAACAGTCATTTGCAGACATTTTACTACTCCAAAACACTCAGTATAAATGTATTACAGATGGTAAACATGTGTATTATTGCATGTGATACTACCAAGGCCGCTTGCTAGACATTAGCAGCCATAAGCCTAGCCATTTATCTAAGTTCAGCCTGTTTTTTATGAGCTGTACATACTGTGTATAGCATGTTTTATTTAACCTGAGCTGGTCCTCTTGTCTCAAAGGAAGGAATGGAATACTGACAGGAAGTTGATGAGAGAAAGGCACTAATGACTTTTGACTTTAGCAACAACAGGATGATGGTGACAGGAAATAAGGAATGTTTGTACGTGGGACAGAGAGGGGGGATCGGGCTCAGTACAATACACAGTACTATAGTTTCTTCTACAATTCTGTGCTCTTTACACAATTCTATATTCAGTATTTTCTATTGAATTCTTCACTCCAGAATCCATCAGAATCACATGCAACATTTGTTTCAGAATCTTACACACACATTTTCAGACAGGAAGCTCTGACAGCAGGCTGTGAAGGCTCCTGTGCGTCATTCTGACTGGTCTCTCCAAGTTTGTTTTTGGTAAGGCAGTGAAAGCTTTTCCTGACTGGATGGCTGGAGGAGAGAATGTGCACGGAATGAGTGAGTACAGTACAGTAGTGTGTTCTCTCCACTGTTAAGCTCCAGACTTGTGAATTACAGTACAGTTTATTTCCTATTCTGGCTGACTGCTGCCCAGTTAGAGGGTGAGTGATTCAGAAGCTGACAGTGCCCTGCTAAGGCTGACAGGAGTTACTGCATGTACTCAAAAATTGAATTCAACCAGTATTAGCAGCTCATTATGCCCTCTTTATTTTATTTTCCGAAAGAATTGTCACACAGCCCAATAGCCCTGTGACCAAAAGACCTAAAGAAAAAAGAAATCACAGTAAAAATTGTTAAAAGCACCATGACATTCTGTTTTTGCAGTAGAAAATCGTATACTTTATTACTTCCTAAATTTCCCAAAAACAAACTTCGCAGCTGATTTGCTATAAACCACCCCTAAGGTTTATGTTGTCAGGTGATTGTTGGAATTGAATTGAGTTCTCCCCTGTCCGTTTTTTGTTTGCATTAAACCCATTCAACGCATTTTCCCCCTTTAATCACATCAGCAATCAGCTTTCCTAGTGACTGAGATCACGGCTCAAGTTATTGTTCCACGGAAATAAGATGACCTAAGATTCGTCGTGCCTCTCAGCTACGTGCAGACACGACACAACACACACACCACACTATCATTCTTTCATGTTGTTGGGAAACAACACACAAACACACACATCTTTCTATCATTGTGAAGGAATGTACACCTAAATCCCCACCCTTAGCCTCAGTAACCTAAGAAAATCTTTCAGGCTCTTGATTTTTCAAAAGAGTTGTAGTTTTGCTAAACAACAAACAAAAAGAACTTTGAGGTTTTAACGAAAAAAAAGTCCAGCAAAATTGTCCTTGTGATAAAAATGGATATATTTATTGGTCCCCACAATGATATATAAAATATATAAAGAAGAGAAGCCAAGTACTACAACCCCAAATCAGAAATGTTGGCACAGTAATGGTAATGTCAAAAACAAAAATAAAGAAAAAGTCCTCTTTTTTAAAACGGAGCGACGCTTGCTGCCAAAACGGAGTGTGCAGTGACGTAAGCCTCCGTGGATTCCCCAGAACCCAGAGGCTGCATGAAGCATGTAAATGGTTCTCCGTACAGCCCACGCAGCGGAAAACGATGTGTGGATGATATGGACATGCGAAGCGAAACCACAGCCACACGAACTACCGGAGCGGATATACGGACGTGATCGCAAGGCGTGACATGAAAACGGCTCCGCTATGGGCAGCGTGAATACATGGAAGGGGAGCAACGGTGAGTAGCGCTATGTTCCTCGGAAGGAGCGAAACAGGGGAAGCCCAATCTCCGATCACTATGGGGAGAGTACGCAGCCAAGCCCTGTGAGGACTGGAGCAGCAAGGGAAAACATGGGGTGCTCAACACCACAGCAAGACGACGAATGCTTCTGTGTTGTTAAGCAAGGAGACCTGAGAGCAGGCAACTAGGTAAAGTCATGAGAAGGAATCTTGCCCTCCTAACCTTTCTTTACACCCTGATCATAACCCTCCATCTCTTGACTGTCCTTACTGGATGGTCTAAACGAAACACGTTCTCACACCTCTTTCCTTAAACAATGATCACCTGGATCAAACTGCATGAGAAGTGAGGGCTTGAAAATACCAGAAGGTGTAAGGATGCGAACACCTGTCCTGGGTTCAAAGGGTCCCTAAATAGCCAGCCAGCAGGTGTTGCCACGTGCTCCATTGGCACCCAGCCTGCCCCGAACCAAATAGCGGTCGGGAAGCACGACTGCTGTATAGTACTTTCCCCCACAAGAGCGGCGTTCCCGATACCCCCTATAAGATGTTCATAATACTTCCTCAATCCCTGCCGATGCGCTCTGGTTGAGCGTCTGACAGACAGGGAGGGGGCCCCGATAAGCAGGGAGAACGTTTCAAGCAGGGGGCTAAATGGGAGGGAGGGAACTGACAACTCAAGGCCGAGGGTGGGACATGACAACTCCAAGGCTTATCCAGATTATGGGTTCAAGCTCAAGGACTAGCGGCTCGGTTGGAGCTTGACGATGGCGGGTCTCTGAACATGGGGATAGACCTGACAAGGCGATGAAAAAGGTCAGCACAAGTCACCTAGCTAGGCGAACAGATGCCAAGGTGACCTTAGCAATAGCACCGAGGTCAACAAAGTTGACCACGGCAGGGGTCTGCATCAATGGGCGCAGATGGTAGCAGAGGTTGGCAATGACGGCCGTGGTGCAGTGGATCAGTTCCTAAAGCCGTGGCGCAGGGGTCGGCGCTAGCGACCGCGGTGCAGGGATTGGTACAAAAGGCTGTGGCGCAGGGGTCGGTACTAAAGACCGTGGCATGGGGGTTGGTACTAAAGACTGTGGCGCATTGATCGGTACTAAAAGACCGTGGCCCAGGGTCGGTGGTAGCGACTGCGGTGGCATGGATTGGTACTACAGACTGTGGTGCATGGGATGGGCGGTATCGGACCATGGTGGGGTGGCATGGGATTGGTACTAAAAGACCTTGGCGCAGGGGTCGGTGCTAACGACCGGTGTGCAAAATGCTCAAGTACGGAGCCAAGGGCGCTGCGAGCTCAGGTATGGAGCCAGGAAGCACTAGCTGCTAGGTACGGAGGTAAAAGCTGCGGCAAGCTCAGGTATGGAGCTAGGCTGGTGCTAGCTGCTCAGTTATAAAAAGCGGCAGCGAACTCAAATTTGGAGCTGGATGGACAACCAACTGGTCAGGTACAGAGCTAAAGGGCACAGCGTGCTCAGGTACGGAGCTAAAGGGTGCGGGGAAGCTCAGGTACAGAATGAGGGGCACGGCGGAGCTCAGGTACGGGGTTGGGCGTTGATAGCTGCTCAAGTATGGTAGCCAAAGGGCACGACGGGCTCAGGTACAGAGCCCGGGCAGGCTTATGAGCAAGGGCGATGGCTGAAGAACAACTACACCTCCGACTTCCTGGCTCTAGATTAAAAGCTGCGCATCTGTGCTAATGGCCCAGATCGCACAGAGCAGCCAGCGAGGAGGCCGGAAGGAATGGCACAAGCTCATTCTCCAGCCAATCATCAAGGACCCCCTCTCCAACATTGGCTCTCTGTGGCTGCAACGCCAGAACTTCTCCACGTACACTGCCACGGACCGGCTTACCCGGTGTGTAATATTAAACACACAAGGCGGCTAGGGTCACCGAGGCTTGGCGTGGAGGGGATCCTCCAACCTGGGAGGGTGGGGAGCTTCAGATGCGGGTCAAACCCCTGGTTCCCAGTATACATAGCTGGAGCCAGCAGTAGACGCTTAGACCCGGCAGGGCACCGACGTCTTTCTTTTACAGCGGGACTGGACTGCTTTGTTGGGTCGGTTGCCAAAGCTGGGCCACAACTGAGCCAAACTACTGGAAGGACCCCCAAGAGGTAGACGGGACCCAGGTAGGGTTGAGAAAAAAACCCACTTACAAAAAAGAAGGGACCTCCATATTGGAGGCCCAGGAGCTAACATTGGGTTCCAATTACTGGTCGTATCCTTCTGTTACGGTCCGACATATTAAGACATATTTAAAACCTTAAAAATAAAAATGTAAAGGGCTTTAGAGCCCAAATGCAGTTAGCTCCCAGATGGAAAATTGTGAACCAAAATATATAAATAATTAACCGAGAACCAAAACAAAGGCACGGGTCCACGATTTCAATGCGATGAGGAGCCTTGAACGCTCAATTTCTAGTGTCAGGAGGCGAATGTAGTCAGGACGTGCCCCACACCGCCTGACAAAGAGACACGAGATGGTGGGGCAGAAGAACTGCAGAAGCAAGAGCCATTGAGGAACGAACTCAAACGCAAGTCGACACTCTATATAACCAGAATTTTTAACTGGGTCCTTCTCGAATCATGAATTATGAATCGTGTTCACTCCAATCATTAGGTGTAAGGTGGCACAAGATAGCTGTTCTAAGTCTTATTCATAGGAGGCGAGGGTGGGAGAAGTCCCCCCCCCCCCCTTTACGTCTTCCTCTGTTATTTACCCCCCCCCCATCACCCCACCATTTCGTCTGTAATAATGTCTTGTTAATATTAATAATTGTCTTGTTTAAATTATCGTAAGTCGTAAGCCTTGGCCCATGCAAATAGTCAACAATGTCAACGTTGTCCAATGGGTGCGAGCTCTCTCCAGCACCACATGGGAAACATCAAAACGTGTATGTATGTGTGTGTATACCGTGGGGCAAAAAAGTATTTAGTCAGCCTTTGATTGTGCAAGTTCTCCTACTTAGAAAGATGAGAGAGGTCTGTAATTGTCAATCATAGGTACCTTCAACTATGAGAGACAAAATAGAAAAGAAAAATCCAGGAAATCACATTGTAAGGATTTTTAAAAAAGAATTAATTGTAAATTATGGTGGGAATAAAGTATTTGGTCAATAAATTTGTTCAACTCAATACTTTGTAAGATAACCTTTGTTGCCAATGACAGAGGTCAAACGTTTCCTGTAAGTCTTTCACCAGTTTTGTCACATACTGTAAGCTGGTATTTTGGGCCCATTCCGCCATGCAGATTCTCCTCTATAGGGAAGCAGTGATGTTTTGGGGCAAAATGGACTTTCAACTCCCTCCACAATTCTTATATGGTTGAGATCTGGAGACCTGGCTAGGCCACTCCGGGACCTTGAAATACTTTTTACGGAAGCCACTCCTTCATTGCCTCGAGCGGTGTGTTTGGGTTTCATTGTCAGCGTGGAAGACCCAGCCACAATCCATCTTCAATGCTCTGCACTGATGGAAGGAGGTTTTGGCTTTAATCTCACGATACATGGCCCCCGTTCATTCTTCCCCTAACAACACCCCCTAACCCGATCAGTCGTCCTGACCCTTTGCAGAAAAACTGCCCCAAAAGCATGAGGTTTCCACCCCCTTGCTTCCAGTAGGTATGGTCGCAAACTCAGAATTTTTTCTTTCTCCAAAACACAGCGAGTTTTTTACCAACAAGATTTATTTTAGTTTCATCTGACCACATGAATATTCTCCCAATCCTTTTTTGAATCATCCATATGCTTTCTGGCAAACTTCAGACGGGCCTGGACATGTACTGGCTTAAGCAGAGAGACACGCCTGGCACTGCAGGATCTGAGTCCCCTCTCGGTTGTACGTGTTTTACTGATGGTAGCCTTTGGTTACTTTGGTCCCATCTCTCGGCAGGTCATTCTCAGGTCCCTCCGGTGTAGTTCCTGGGATTTTTGCTCACCGTTCTCATGATCATTTTGACCCCACAGGAATGAATCTTGCGTGGGGCTCCAGATCGAGGGAGATTATCAATGGTCTTGTATTGTGTCTTCCATTTCTTACAATTGCTCCCACAGTTGATTTATTCAGACCAACCTGCTTGCCTATTATAGATTCACTCTTCCTAGTCTGGTGCAGGTCTACAATTTTCTTCCTTTTGTCCTTCGACAGCTCTTTGGTCTTGGCCATGGTTGAGTTTGGAGTCTGACTGTTTGAGGCTGTGGACAGGTGTCTTTTATACAGATAACGAGGTCAAACAGGTGCCATTAATACAGGTAACAAGTGGAGGACAGAAGAGCATCTTAAAGAAGACGTTACACGTCCGTGAGAGCCAGAAATGTTGCTTGTTTGTGGGTGACCAAATACTTATTTTCCACCATAATTTACAATTAAATTCTTTAAAAATCCTACAATGTGATTTCCTGGATTTTTTTTCTAATTTTGTCTCTCATAGTTGAAGTGTACCTATGATGAAAATTCCACACCTCTGTCATCTTTCTAAGTAGGAGAACTTGCACAATCAGTGGCTGACTAAATACTTTATTGCCCCACTGTATATATAAAAAATATTAAATGTTTCTTACATTTCCTTTGACTTTTATATCATTGCAGACACTATGAACCCAAGATATTTCATGTTTTGTCTGGTCAACTTCATTTCATTTGTTAATAAAACATCCATTCCTGCACTTCAAGACTGCAACAAATTCCAAAAAAAAGTTGGGGCAGGGCAATATAGGTCTAGTATTGAGGTAAAAACTAAGTAATGACATGATTTGCAAACAGATGATGTCAACAGCTGATTATAATCATGATTTGGTATAAAAGCAGTATCCACGAAAGGCTGAGGTTTTGAGGAGTAAATACTGACAGATAATCTTCAGTCTATCCACAAATGTGTTAGAAAATTATTGAAATGTTTTAAACAATGTTTCTCAAAGAAAGACTAGAAGGGATTTTCAAATTTCAGTAATAACTTTTTTTTTATTTGGCTTGCTTTGCATTGTCTTGTTGAAAAATGCATGGAAGACTCTGTGAAAGATTGAAGGCAGCTTATGTTGCTCTAAAATCTCAATGTACTTTTCTGCATTAATGCTGCCAAGTACCAAGAAGTGTAAATGACCTTTGCCAAAGGCACTGACCCAACAGAGCCTGGCTTTTAGACTTGTTGCTGATAATGGTCTGGATGGTCCTTTTCGCCTTTGATCCAGAGCACACAGCATGCGTTTCTTCTAAAAGAGATCTGGAATACTGATTCATCTGACCACAATAAACATTTCCACTGTGTGATGGTCCATCCCAGATGCATCCAAGCCCAGAGAAGTCAACACTGTTTCAGAACATGGTTAACATAAGGCTTGGTTTTTTGTACAGTAATGTTTTAAGTGGCACGTTTTAACGTTTTAAGTGGTAATTTTTTATTGTAGTGCTTGACAAAGGTTTGCCAAAGTAATCCCTTGCCCATGTGGTTCTATCAGCTATTGAATGAATTACGGTTTGTGATGCAGTGCCATCTGAGGGATCAGAGATCATGGGTGTTCAGTTTAGGTTTGCACCTTTGCCCTTTATGCACTGAAATTCCTCCAGATTCCTTGAATTGTTTAATGATATGATGCATTGTAGAGGGAGAAATATGTAAATCCCTTTCAGTCTTTTGATGGCTGGAAAAACATTGTTTTTAAAGAGGTCTTTAATTGTTTTGCGCATTTGTTGACAAACTGGAGATCTTCTGCCCATCTTTGCTCTTCAGAGACTATGCCTTTTGTGGATGCTGCTTATGTACCAGTCATGATTATGATCAATTGTTGACCTCCCCCTGTTTGAAATCTCATCATTATTTAGTTTTTGTTTCTCATTACTAGTCCTAATTTGCCCCATCTCAACTTTTTTGGGAATATGTTGCCGGTCTATATATACATACACACCCCCGCAACCCTGACAGAGACTAACAAAATGAATGAATGAATGAATGAATGAATGAATCAATGAATTTTCTCCAACAACATGATGGGATAATAGTCTCAAGGGAAGCTAGTTGCAGTCTTTCAGTTAGTGACCATGCACAATCCCCAGTCTTTGCAAAATCGTAGTCTGTGATTAATCTGCGACTAACACATATGAGAGGGGGTCGGACTTTAGTCTTTTAAAAATCGTTTCGGAGCTTTTAAAAATCTTCCAAACGTACGGTCAGTGTTACAGCTTAATTATCTAGCGTACTACACGGTTAGGAAGTTTTTTTATCCTCTCTTGACAGGAGTCTTGTCCCGCCTACTGGCCCAGCAATCCCATAATTCAGTGCGTTCTACCACTCTTTCAAGAGGACGCATCGGTAAGGACGTGTAGGTAGGCCTTGTAATCTGTTATTAGTGTGGTTAAGTTAAACGATTTTGTTTAGTTCTGTGGGTTTTTTGTACAATGTTTGATGAATCGTTGTGTTGTTTTTATAATAAGAACATTTTTACGGACATGTATTTGTAGTTAGCTTATGGTGGCTGAATCGAATTACCTGGAATGTAGCTAGCGTATGCTAATATAATGGTTGTAACCTTGAGATAAGCCGTGTAAATTTTGTGCCTAAAAATAATTTTACGTTATGCAAGGTAAAGTCTTAGATCCAGCGTTTACTCCGGCGATTTGGTGATTGTTTAGCTGTGTGTCAGCCGGCGACCTCTAATCCTGACCCATCACTGCTAAGGCTAAATTTCTCGCTAGTAGTAGCGACTCGACCCTAGTAATCTCAACCCGTTATGAATGTATGTAACGTTAGGGCGTGACTTTTGTTTATTAACCAGTTACATCTTGTTTGGTGGTATTTAAGTCATAAAGTACATTTGTTTAACAGCTTTATAAACCTAATTCCATAGCGTAAGGTCACGGTGCTACGTTGTTGACGTGTCGTGTTGTATTTACATTTACAGCATTTAGCAGACGCCCTTATCCAGAGCGACTTACTATTGGTACAGTCTTACAAGCCAAGCAATAGGGAGTAATAGGGAATAACACAGTATGTAGAGAAACAGATGGACTACAGTCTGTAATTGAAGAACTGCAAAGTGCATCTATATAGTAACTGTTACTGATAAAACGGACAATGTTTGTAGAAACAAGGAGGTGGACCTTATAAAGTGATCAATAAGCATATTTATTGTCCATCTAATGAACAAACAGGAATCCTTTTTTCACTGTGTAATCTGAGAAGGTACTGTGAAGCATTTTAAAAATAACTCGAGATGTTTCCTAAATACTGCCTGTACTTCATACACGTATCAAGCGGTTAATCTACATTTAAACCTGACAAAGTAAGGGTTTGAATTGCAGATAACTTTGCCCCAATGTTTTGAGTTCATCTGCTGTGTAGCTGCAAAAGTGTCCTCAGTGTAAATACAGGTATGTGCCGCATAATGTTCATTTGCATATACCCTTTATAGACATGTTTGTGGACACCCCTTAAAGTTTTTATATGTATATAATATACACACACTGCCAATTCAGCAACACTCACTTGTAACACATTCATAATAAAGCATTCTTCTGTGTCTTTGCAACACAGCATACCAGAGTTTAATGTGCTCATTTTTCACAGCCACTTGCAGACTTTTCAATTAAATGCTCTCTTCTGAAGTACCTGCTTGCATCTAAAATACAACCAGGAGTACGAGGTGTGGCAGAAAAGTAATGAGACTAGCAACACTGCAAGCGATCTGGCAACAGCGTAGCGTTGATAGATCGCTTGCACGTGTATCATGACCCTCCCATAGCTCAGTGTGAGTTTCAACTCCTTCCGTTAACTACGTGATTTTTGTTACTGCTATTAGTGAAGTTGTGTTTTGGCTGTGCGTCACGCAAAATGGAACAGCGCAATTTGGAGCAACGTTGTGCCATTTAAATTTTGTGTTAAGCTTGGAGAATCGGCAAGTGTGATTTTTGAGAAGTTAAAACCGGCCTATGGGGAACATTCTTTATCCCCAGCTCAAGTTTTTCGCTGGCACAAATCATTTTTGAAAGGCAGAGAACACGTTGAAGATGAACACCGTTCAGGGAGGCCTTCAACTTTGAAAACCGACGAAAACATCGAACGTGTGAACACTCTTGTGAGATCAGACAGTCGTTTAACATTAAGAATGTTGAGTGAACAATTAAATTTGAACAGATTTACCGTTCATCAAATATTGACTGAACATTTGCACATGCAACTGTGGTAGCCTAGCGGTTAAGGTACTGGACTCTGGACCAGAAGGTCAAGGGTTCAAATCCCACCTCTGCCAAGTTGCCACTGTTGGGTCCTTGAGCAAGACCCTTAACCTACAATTGCTTAGATTGAAAGACTGTATCAATTGTAAGTCGCTCTGGATAAGGGCATCTGCTAAATGCTGTAAATGTAAAATCCTCACAGTTGAGCAGAAGCACGATCGAAAAAACAAGTGTTTTGATCTTCTTGACAGAATCGCCAATGAGCAAGATTTCTTTAGTCTTGTGATCACAGGTGATGAATCATGGATTTTTGAATACGATCCTGAGACCAAGAGGCAAAGTAAGGAGTGGCACACTGCAAGCTCTCCTCGACCAAAGAAAGCTCGAATGAGCAAATTGAAGATCAAATCAATGCTGGTTTGTTTTTTTTTGACAGAAGGGGAATCGTCCGCAAAGAATTTGTTCCTCCAGGACAAACTGTCAACCAAGTTTTTTATAAAGACGTCCTTGAAAGGCTCAGAAAAAGGGTCATTCGCGTGAGACCAGACATTGTAGACAAATGGATGCTCCATCATGACAACGCCCCATGTCACACTGCCCTCTCCGTCACAGAATTTTTGACCTCAAAAGGCATTCCTGTGGTTCCCCAGCCCCTCTATTCACCTGACCTCAGCCCCCGTGACACTCTCCTTTTTCCTAAACTGAAAAATGTCCTCAAAGGACATCATTTCGGGACTTTAGAAAACATCCAAAAGAGTGTAACGGACATGCTGAAGACCATACCGGTTGAAGACTTCCAGCGTTGCTACCAAAAGTGGGAACAACGTCTCCATCGGTGTGTAGCTGCCCAAGGGAACTATTTTGAAGGGGATAACATTGATGTTTGAAAAAAATAAAAACTTTGGTAAATAAAAAATCAGGCTCATTACTTTTCTGCCACACCTCGTATGTTGCGCTGTCATGAGTTTCTCACTCGAAAAAGGTTTGTGTGCACGAGAGAGAGCATGTAAATCAACAAGCTGCACATGGCTTTACATTGTTAATAAAATTAAGTCAATGTGGTGATTGTTATTGATATTAAATAAATCTGTTTGAGGAGACACTGCAGTATCTTGGCTATTTAGTCAGTACCAGTGCACCACAGTATCCTGTATAGCATTGCTAAAAGTATGGTATGTAATGTGGTGTTCAGACGATACCCAGATCGCATAATGTGCGGTTTCACTGAATGCATCGTGGGTGTTGTGGCACATACCTGTAGTATAGAATCCTTACTGTATGTTTATTACATTCATGTTCGAATTTCAGTGTAATGCTTACCGTTTGTAGTTGTAACGTTGTGTGTGTGTGTGTGTGTGTGTGGTTGTTTATTTGATGCACAGTTGTCGACCTTCCAGCAAGTTTTGATCAAAGATGGCTGACTTAATTGAAGAGAAGATCAAGAATTACAAGACGGCTCCATTCGATGCCCGCTTCCCCAACACCAACCAGACACGAAACTGCTTCCAGAACTATCTTGGTAAGTTTTGGGAGGTGGTTAAAGTTTCACAGGTTGCTCACATTAAGCCTACTTTACTTCATTTGTATGGTTTTTGTAGTGTCTGGGTTTTTATTTTGTTTTTAAGTTGTCTAATTGTGGATTTCATTCATCCTAATCGTTTTAAAGTTTTAAAAGCGAGTAGAGTGTTTGGACTCCTGGATTGTAAATCAGGTGTTTTAGAGTTTAAGTGTTGGGTGGGTTTATTGACTTTCAATAAACAACCTAAATATAACTGAAGGTTGTGTAGTTTGTGTCATTGACAATATCAGGAAAAACTATACAGACAACGGTATGACAACTCCCCTTCTGGATCCATTCTGGATGTTCTGAGATTTTGGATTTTGTGCACCCAACTTTGTGGGAACAGTTTGGGGATGGCCCCTTCCTGTTCCAACATGACTGCGCACTGGTGCAGAAAGCAAGGTCCTTAAAGACATGGATGAGCAAGTTTGTTGTGGAAGAACCTGACTGGCCTGCACCTCAACCCGAAAGAACACCTTTGGGATGAATTAGAGTGGAGACTGCGAGCCAGGCTTTTTCATCCAACATCAGTGTCTGACCTCGCATGCGCTTCTTGAAGAATGGTCAAAAAATAAAAATAACACACTCCTAAACCTTGTGGAAAGCCTTCCCAGAAGAGTTGAAGATGTTTTAGCTGCAAAGGGTGGGCCAACGTGATATTAAACCCTACAGATAAAAAATGGGATGTCACTCAAGTTCATATGCATGTGATGAGCAAGATAAGATGTGACTGGAAGAAATATTAATTAAACGGTAGTAGTTACAATTTACTCAGTTGTTGTTGCGAAGTTGAGAACTCACCATCTTTTTATGGAAGCAATCAAAGATGTTTCACCAAGAATTAAGAACAGCAGTAATTGTATGCGTAAACTGTAAAGGGTTGTGTGGTAATTCCCTTACTGTTCAGTCTAAGAAAGTAGTTCTTTAGTATGAGCAGATCCACCAACACACAAACAAAATGCAACAGTTAGGAGGGCTCCTTAAGAACGCTATAGAGAATTAATTAATGCATTATGGTTTGATAGAGCGGCTGATAGTCGGCTAGTGTGACAGTACATCAGTTGTATTGTTTTTTTTTTTCCAATTCAGTGAGTTTGCCACTCTGACAGATATCATAGTAACTAACACTCTCCCTGTAGGCTGTTAACTTGTAGTGGTGCTTAAGTTTGTGAACCCTTTAGAATTTTCTATGTTTCTGCATAAATATGACCTAAAACATCAGATTTTCACACAAGTCCTTAAAGTAAAGAGAACCCAGTTAAACAAATGAGACAAAAATATTATTCTTAGTCATTTATTGAATGAGGAAAATTATCCAATATTAGTGAGTAGTAAAAGTATGTGAACCTCTTATTAGCAGTTAATTTGAGGGTGAAATTAGGTGTTTTCAATCAATGGGATGACAATCAGGTGTGAGTGGGCACCCTGTTTTATTTAAAGAACAGGGATCTATCAAAGTCTGCTCTTCACAGCACATGTTTGTGGAAGTGTTTCATGGTCACAAACAAAGGAGAGTTGTTGATGCTCATCAGGCTGGAAAAGGTTACAAAACCATCTCTAAAGAGTTTGGACTCCACCAATCCACAGTCAGACAGATTGTGTACAAATGGAGGAAATTCCAGACCATTGTTACCCTCCCCAGGAGTGGTCGACCAACAAAGATCACTCCAAGAGCAAGGCATGTAATAGTTGGCGAGGTCACAAAGGACCCCAGGGTAACTTCTAAGCAACTGAAGGCCTCTCTCACATTGGCTAATGTTAATGTTCATGAATCCACCATCAGAAGAACACTGAACAACAATGGTGTGCATGGCAGGGCTGCAAGGAGAAAGCCACTGCTCTCCAAAAAGAACATTGCTGCTCGTCTGCAGTTTGCTAAAGATCACATGGACAAGCCAGAAGGCTACTGGAAGAATGCTTTGTGGATGGATGAGACCAAAATAGAACTTTTTGGTTTAAAAGAAAAAAATTATGTTTGGAGAAAGGAAAACCCTGCATTTCAGCATAAGAACCTTATCCCATCTGTAAATCTTGGTGGTGGTAGTGTCATGGTTTGGGTCTGTTTTGCTGCATCTGGGCCAGGACAGCTTGCCGTCATTGATGGAACAATGAATTCTGAATTAAATTAGAGAATTCTAAAGGAAAATGTCAGGACATTTGTCCAAGAACTGAATCTCACGAGAAGGTGGGGCATGCAGCAAGACAAGACCCTAAGCACACAAGTCGTTCTATCAAAGATTAGTTAAAGAAGAATAAAGTTAATCTTTTGGAATGGCCAATTCAAATTCTTGACCTTTGAAATATTGTGGAAGTGAGCAGCTAATGTGAGGAAACACACCAACATCCCAGAGTTGAAGCTGTTCTGTACGGAGGAATGGGATAAAATTCCTCCAAGCCGGTGTGCAGGACTGATCAACAGTTATAGGAAACATTTAGTTGCAGTTATTGCTGCACAGGGGGGTCACACCAGATACTGAAAGCAAAGGTTCACATACTTTTGCCAGTCAATAATAGGTAATATTGGATAATTTTCCTCAATAAATAAAGGACCAACTATATTTTTCTCATTTGTTGAACTGGGTTCTATTTGCTTTTAGGACTTGTGTGAAAATCTGTTTAATGTCATAATTATGCAGAAATGTAGAAAATTCTAAACGGTTCTCAAACTTTCAAGCACCACTGTACTTGCTGTTGACGTGCTATTACTGAAAGCATTAGTTTCTGTGTTTAGGTCTCTCAGCAACAGCGTAGCACTATTCTTCAAGCAGATAAGTTTTGCAATGGGAAGGGAAAAACAATTGAAGTTCTAGTAACAGAGAAAGTGCTCCACGTTGGAATGTATCAGCAGTAAAGTGGCAAACTAAAACAGAGGAATATGTTCCAATAAGGTACTGTTTTGTTATGGTAAGTCAGTCAGGTTGAGGACTGAGGGAGATGCAGGCAAGAGAGAGCTGCACAAACGATATTGCACCGTGATCATCAAATTAATTATGTATGTGCACGCTTCACTGTTCTGCGGTCATGAATGCCTTTGTGCTCATGTTTTGACTCTCCTCAAGCTCTTTGTTTAAAATGTTCAGGTTGTACACAGTTTCAGCTGTTTTTATATAGTCAGTGATCTATGTGGAATATCGCAATGATCATATCTTGATCGATGTAGCATGATGTGATTCATATTGTGAAGTTATTTCCAATACCCACCCCTACCAGTAGATGGGGTTGTTTGATCCACCAACAAGCTCTCACCAAATTGTGCCACAGGATTCCATACGGAACCTGTATTTCTCCATGCCCAACCGTATCTCATTGTATCCAGGGTAGAGATGGCCCAACAGCAGACTAGAGCCTCCTTTCAGTTGTAGTTTACCACCGATAAATGTATACTTTTATTCACATGTATAAAGTTTTATTCAATTCCAACAACTCCTTGGTGGTTTTTGTCAGTGAGTGTACATTACTGAGTTTCTGCAAGTAGATTTGTGCTATAAGCTGTTACTATATGTTGAAAACAATTTGTTATTAATACCTTGTGATTTTTATTTTTGTTTTCAAACAGACTTTCATAGGTGTAATAAAGCATTGTCAGCAAAGGGACAGGAGACGTCCCCCTGTGAATGGTATCAGAAGGTCTACAAGAGCCTGTGCCCCATTAGCTGGGTAAGATTGCATCCTTATGGCCTAAACCAACTGTGCAGAAAACATTTGATTAGTTCATTGATCTATAAAATGTCATTAAATATATTTGTCATAGCTAAACTAACCAAATGTCAGTGTGTGTTAGTGCAGGAGGGAGCGCTTTTTTGGCATAGCTTTTGCACAACTTTGAAAGGTGACACCGCACAATGTAGCTAAAGTACAGTGGCAATCCTATTGATTATATTACTTATTTACCATAAATGCCATAACATCTCACAAACAGCTTCTGTAGGCTACAGTGGTATTTAGTGTGGTCTTCATTTCCACTTGAGCAATAGCAACAACTGGCAGCTTCATCGGGATGCCAAGTTGATCCTTCTACAGTCTGAAGCAGCTTGATCAGGAATGGTCTGTTTGGAAGCGTAGCAGCCAAGAAACCACATTTTCGGAAGGAGAGTGGGGACCTGGCACTAGAAAGACTAAAATATTGAGTTGTATTGTTTGGTTTTGTGATTTGGAAATCTTTAAAATTAATCCAGAGTACCTTTTCAGTTTCATTCTGTACATTAGACTACACATTTGTCTTTCTGGAGTACTTCAAAAGTTTATAAATGTAACGTAACTTGAGTTGAAGAACAAGCTAGATGTAGCAGTGCAGTATTTTGCCCTCATACAGCAGAGAAGAGCAGAGAAACAGACAGTTTCTAGCAGTGCGTGTGGCGACAATATACTTTAAACAGTGGTTTTCACACCATTTACTGGTCACTTTGTGTAAAATGTCAATCCATTTTGGATCAACCTGTATTGCAAAAAATGTCTGCCCAAATTGGGGTTGGGAGGGGGGATTTGGGGTTGGCAGTGACATCTTGATTATTCCAGTAATTTAATTTCAAAGTAAGGTTGTTTGAATGTTTGTCTTTTAGTTTTGATATTCCTTTTTAGTCACATGACACTTGCTTGCATATTTATTAACATTGTCAGTGTGCATTCACATTGTAAAATAATTGTGATTTGAGTGGATCTGTGGTTCCTCATGAAACCTTGTTGAGATTTGTCTGTCTTTGTCACTGTACAATAGCTGGTAGAGATTCAATCATTTAAGGACTAGGGCTTTACCACTGATCACATGACCATAAATGGGTTAATTACATGTCACCATTAATGCTTAACAGAAGTATTTTAGCTGAACATGTCCCAGCCAATTCAGAAATGACTTAAATGTGAAGTCAATATAGTAAGTGGTACCTCAGTTCTCGACCAGCTTTGTGGTCAAAGTTACCCTGTTTTAGTACAATGTCTACAGGTGTGTGCCCTGTTACCCGCCCCCCCTCCCTTTTTAATCATTATTAGTAATTAATTTTTTTGTAATTAACAAGATATTCAATTACTTCTGTTTGGATTGGATGTGGCATGTGGGCAAAGTGGTCGGCTGCACAATACTTTGACTTGGCATGTGATCCATGACCTGTTTTTCTGAACATTAACTCCCAAAGTTGGAGTCTTGGCTGAAGGATATTAGAGATCATGTAAAATCACAGGCTTTGATGCAGCAAGCATCGTTTGCAAATGCACACTGTAAGCAACACAGGATGTGGGTGATCCAGCATCGTGAACCGATTTTTAGAACGTAAACCAATGGTGAAGGAAATGCTATCGACAGTCTGATACCCTGGGCAATGTTCTGCTGGGAAACTTTGGGTCCTGGCATTCATATGAATGCTGCTTTGACACACTCGCCACTTATCTAAATATTGGTGCAGAAAAGACACCCCTTCCCAAAATCCAAACACCCCTTCATGTTTTTTAATGCCACTGTCACACTGCAAAAAATGTTCTGGGATGGTTTGATATCTAGGACAAGGGGGTCAAGTCTCCAGGTCCCAAAAGTCAGATCAATGGAGGCCTCATATCTAGGACTTGAGTGATCTGATGTTAACGTCTTAGTGCCAGAGATGACGGGACACCTTCAGAGGTCTTGTTCTGTCCATGTCTCATGATCAGAGCCTTTTTCAGCAGTAGGGGACCGACACAATGTTACATTTAATATTAAGGTGAGGACATGGCGTAAGAAGCTGGACTGTTGAAGAGTTACAAAGTGTTATAGTTCTGGATCTGTGTATATTTCACAGGTTGCTGCATTCAAATTTGTATGACTGACTGGTGATGCAGTTGACTAAGTGTAAATGCATGTAATCCAGATACAGGAACCATGAAAAAACCACATGCAAATGAGTTTTTGATTTAAGGTTTGTTTTTTTTTTTGTTTTTTTTGTTTGTTTGTTTTTTATAATTTTATTTTCTTTTTATTGTTTTTTTATTTATTTTTTTCCTCTTCTCCAGGTGGAAAAGTGGGATGGACAAGTCCAAGATGGAAGCTTTCCTGGAAAGATCTAATGGAGGCGCTCTGGGGATGTTTCACTTTTTGTAGATTACCTCGCATATTATTGTTACGTTGTATAACTGGAGAATATGAGCACCAGTTTAATAACATCTTGTAATCCAGTGCTCATCCTTGTGCTACTCCATGTCTTACTACCATTGGTTAAATAATAAAGACGCACAATATTGATTGCCTTGTTTTTGAGTGGATTTGTTGCTCGTTTGTGAATTTTTAGGAATGGTTCATTCACAATAATAGAACAATATATTGTGAAAGCCACTAAACATAATGTAATTGACGGAGATTTGTAAGTTCTAGAAAATTCTAGTCAGGGTTGGTAGATTAGTCTGCATCACTTGGGCTGTTATGTTTAAACTGCTTGATTAGAGTTGTGGCTTTAAACATGTTTAAATCCAAATATTTTTGGCACTTCTCACATATCATACATGTACATGGGAAGAAATTTGTGCTAGACTTTGCTAAAAGTTGGAACTGGAGCATAGCATGCTTAGTAAGTCAGTCAATCTTTATTTGCACTAACTGACAAAAAATAGGACACCAAGGAATAGTTGGGATTGAAAGAAGCTGTGTGAATGTGATGTATCAGAGCAAAAGGGTAAGTGAATTTGGGAAAACTACAATTGAAAAGAGGCTCTAGAGCTTGACAGGGCTGCCTCTGACATACAGTTGGGCATGGAGGCATACAGGTTCTGTATGGTATCCTGCAGTATAGTTGCAGCTGGGCCTGTAGATCCTGCACACTTGTAGGCTGCCAAAGCCGACGTCCCAGCTGGTCTCATAAATGCTCGATTGGAGCTTAAATCTGGTTACTGGGCAGACCAAGGAGGTGCTGCAGTCTGGCGGAGACATTCTTGAGAATCATTGCTATCAGCTGGGCATGTATAGCGGTCAGTGATCTATCACCAAGTGGTACACTGGCCAAAAGTAGACTTTAATAGCCTTTTTATAGGGCAGCACTTGTATGCCTTCTCGTGGCAAGACCAAGTGTTAATCAGATCACACCTGTATTCATTTACTTATTACATATGAGACGTAACTGCATCTGACATTTCTTAGTGTATTTTTTTTGGGGGGGGGGGGGGGTCAATGTGTGTGTAGTGCACTTCTAGAACACGTCTCAAGGTGCTTAACAAAATGCTTAACGAATACTATAAAATGAATAAAATTCAATAAAATCTTGTATTCAATAGGCGATGCACACAGTACACACTAAAATACACAGATTAAGAGTAACTGAAAGCAAGAGAATAAAAATACATCTTTTTAAGAACCTGAATCAAATCTGAGTCTCAACAGGGAGATTATTCTATAATTTTGATTTAATTTCTATTTAGTTTGGAGAACAACTAATAACCCATGATTTGAAGACCTTAAATTACGAAGAGGCTAGGGTATAGGAGCTTATTAATATGTGCTGGAGACTTGCTAAGTGAGCATTAAAAACTTTAAATAAATTCTATAGTTCTCTAGACTGCTACTTGTATTGGGGCCTACACAAAATTTAGAGGGGAACAGCTGTTTACAAAAAATAAGCTTGATAAAGTGGCTTGACACTAAAGGGGGTGTTGATCTGCCATGGATGAGAAATGAAGAACAAACCAATAATAAAGAATTTTTTATAAACTGCATGAACTGAACATAAAGCTTTAAACTATCATTGCCTTGTCTGCAGCATGGCTGACTTTCATTTAAATATTTATGGACGTCCATTACTCCATTAGACAAACTAAAAGAAACTGGTTCTGACTGAAAGTGTTGGCAGACCAAGCTTTTGGAAAGATACTGGTGCATTTATGGGAAATGTAGTACCTGTAGAGAATTTGTGTGACGTGTCCTGTAGTTCTGCTCAGCCATCCAAGATAAATTTGACTTTTTACTACTGTAATTTTAGTGAGGCACAGCAACATTTTAAAGTGGGTCTGATGATGCTCCTGGCTCGCAGGTAACCATCGGAGAGAAATCAAAAGTGGTGTAATGTGTTCCCTGCATTTTGGCTGATGCGATTTGAACAAGCTGCAGATGAGCCATCTCTCTCTGACTCAGACAAGTGGACAAGGCATTACTGTGGTCCAGACGGGTGGACACAAATAATTTGTTCAATGTCTATAATGGGCAGGAATTTGAAGAAAAAAAAAAGAAAACTAAGTTGGAAACAATATGGAAGAAGCCTCTTGATGTGTATAGAAAAACTAAGATGGTCAAAGGTCACACTGAGATTTCTCATAAAGGGCTTAGCCTTCAACCCAATAAAATCAAGAGCTAACTTTAGACATGTTCTAAACATTACAACTTTTAATAAAATTGCTTAAAGAAATACAACGAAAATAAAAGTGGGCCCACTGTTAAGAGACACAAGGGGCAAACGTCCTATCGGAAACACACCAAGTTATTTGATAAATAGGAATAAAACTATTTTAATGCCATCCCATATATTCTAGCGCACTGTTTCACCCTAGACTGTAAAACATGTCTAGTAAATACAAAAAGCTTAAAGGCACCACAAGACAACAAAGCTTCAAAAAGCAAAGCATCCTGTTTTACCCCCATTTATCCTAGTCAGGATGGCAGGGAGGGTCTGCAGCCCAGCCCGTACTGCAGTGGGCACAGGCAGAGGTACTCTCTGGACAGGGCACCAGTCTATCACAGGGTTTTGTAAGCTCATGTCCAGAGATCCTCAGGAATTGCCAGTTCTTGTTTTGGAATTCTTTATCCATCTCTGGTGACGCTACTATACACCGAAAAGCTTTGAATATTTTATTTATGGAGTGATCCAATTTATTATCCTGGAAAATATCTAAATGCCCAGTTTACTTTTCATAAATAGTAAGACTACTTTATATAAACCTACTTTAACACTTGCATAAATGGGCTTAATATGAGGAATACTGTTTTCCTTAAGAAACGTAAATGCAGTTTTTGAAAAAAGCAACTGTTCCGTATTTACACTGGTTTAAACTGTAGAGGACCGACAGGGGCAAGAACATGTGTACAGTTCGACCCTGCTCAGCAGTGCCCCAATGATCAGCAGAGGGAGACAAAGAGAGATCTAGAAACAGAGAAATGAGGAAGAGAAAGAGGGAGAGATTCTGACGTCCAAGAAAATAATCAAATAGATCTGGAAAAGACCTCAGTAAACTGGGGTTTGACCCCAGTGTCTGGTCGAAAACTATTTATTGTTGCACTTAGGTCCCTCCCAAATCATCCTGTAATAAGTGGTACCCTCTTGCTTTCGTTGTTATTCATCCAGAAAGGCTTGTCGAGCACAGAAAATGAAGAGTAAACAGCAGCATTTTTCCCATAGGAATAATGTACATTAAATTTATCCATTCCAGACCCCCATAAATCCCACTGCATAAGTTCAATTCAAGTCAGATCTATTTATATAAGCGCTTACATGGGCTTGTCCCGCACAGCACCACAACTTTACAAGTTTATATTGTCTCTCCTAATAAGACGTCCAATCCCCATTTGAGCAAGCCTAGGCGAACATTGGCAAGAAAACCTCCCTGAGTGTTATAGGAAGAAACCTATGTGAGACAAACTCAAGAAGGGACCCAACCTCCTTGGGCGGGCGTAAAGATGATAAAGCTAAGAACGACCTAAGTCTGGAGTCATAGGTTCGAATAAAATGGTGAAGTATGCACATTGGCTTTAAGTGCCTGGGTAATGGTGGCTGGAGCTGGGATTGATATAAGCCGCGTTGAGAGTGAAGCTGCAGGCAGATGAACATTCATGTGTGGGGGCTGGAACTGGTACCAGAACCCACGCGGAGAGAAACAGAAAATGTAATTAGTGTTATTGGATTAAGAGACAGTGTCTAATTACAATCACTGATCCTGTGTAGCATGAGACCGCGGCAGCATTAGCTAGAGCACAGCATAGCCTAGAAAAAAGAGGAGAAATGGTAGGTAACACAGCCAAGAAGGGATCACATGAGACATTGGCAACCCCACGGGAGGCAGAAGACAGCAACCCAACGTCTCTGATCACCATAAGGCTATTTGACTGTGAACTCTGCCTTTAGTCTAAGGCAAGGATACACGAGTCTAGATCACGAGGACCGAAGCCCAGTTCAGCCAGACCGCCCATCCGGCACTCCTGGATAACGGACAAGGCAGGCAGGCCAGACATGACTCCAGACTCCAGCCCCAGTGACCCAAGCCATGCATCCTGGTCTAAATCTAGTCAAAAACCTGCGCAAATAGGTATGTCTTTAGCCTAGACTTAAAACTTTGGAGAGTGTCTGAGTCTCGAACGAAAGTGGGAAGTGGGAAGTCCATAGTTGGGCCATGTATGAGAAAGCCTTTCCCCCTGCTGTGACTTTTTTAATTCTAGGAACTAAAAGAAGTCTTCTACCCTGTGAACGAAGTAGACGAGCTGGATTGTAAAACTCTAAGAGTTCACTCAGATAATGTGGGGCCAGGCCATGTAGAGCTTTATAAGTTATAAGAAGTATTTTGTAGTCAATGCGGAATTTGACTGGTAACCAGTGTAGTGATGATAGAACAGGAGTGATATGATCATATTTTCTAGTTCGAGTTAGCACTCGGGCGGCTGCATTCTGAACTAACTGAAGTTTATTTATAGATTTACTAGAGCATCCAGTAAGTAAGGCGTTACAGTAATCCAACCTTGAGGTTATAAACGCATGAACAAGTTTCTCTGCATCATTAAAAGAGAGGATATTTCTAAGTTTAGCGATATTACGTAATTGAAAGAAAGCAATTCGAGTGATGCTGCTAATGTTGCATCAAAGGTGAGATCTGAATCAAATGTGACTCCTAAGTTTTTTACAGACGGACTGGGCAATAGTGGACAGCCATCTAGATTTAGGATAGATGTAACCAACCTGTCTCTCACAGCCTTGGGTCCCACTAATAGAACCTCAGAGTTTCCTTTACACAGTCCTCAATTTTGTTGATTGTAATGCTATCATTAGGTTTGGCTGATATGTACAGTTGTGTATCATCTGCATAGCAGTGGAAACTAATGCCATGTTTACGAATAACTGAGCCTAGTGGCAGCATGTACAGAGAGAATAAAAGCGGGCCAAGCCCTGACCTCTGAGGCACACCATACTTCACTTTTGAGAGCTTAGATCTTAGATTATTTATATGAACAAACTGGTACCGGTCAATTAAGTAGGATTTAAACCAAGAAAGTGCTGATCCCATAATAACTACAGTATTTTCTAGTCTGTTTAGTAAAACATCATGATCTATAGTGTCAAATGCTGCACTTAAATGTAACAGAACAAGAAAAGAAACACATCCCTTATCTGAGGAAGTTATTTAGTACCCTAATTAATGCTGTTTCAGTACTATGATGGGGCCTGAAGCCAGACTGAAATATTTCATAAATATCATTCCTTTGGAGGTAACTGCAGAGCTGCTGATAGACGGCTTTTTCTAAGATTTTGGACAGAAACGGTAGATTTGAAATTGGTCTATAATTAGATATCACAGAAGGGTCAAGATTGGCTTTTTTAATCAGTGGTTTGATAACGGCAGACTTAACGGCTTAGGGCACATAACCAAAGGTAAGGGATGAATTTAAAATAACTAACATTGGCTATATAATACTAGGTATTACTTGTTTGAGTAAACGTGTAGGAATTGGATCTAATAAGCATGTTGATGACTTAGACGAGCTGATCAGTGTGGATAGTTCAGTATTAGTAATTGGGGTAAAAGATTCTAATCTTGATTTACAGCTCATTAAACAGATGTCTTGCTAGTGCTGCATTTGGAAGGTTGCTGAATAGTTTGGTGATGCCAAATGTTTTCTGTCTTATCATTAAAGAAATATATGTATTATGTGCATTAATGGAGTTGTATTGTACAGGTGAAAAGTGAAAGTGAAAAGTAAAAGCAAAACACTTACTCTATTGGTGCACTCAGGGCACTAGCTGCAACTGCTAACTTCTCAGCCTGGAAGCCAGTTTAGGACTCATGGGGACTTATTGCACTAAGAATATCAATTATTTACAAAATAAAGAAAACATGATAAACACAGCAGAGATCTTCTCTGAGCAAGGGCTATTTGAACCTGAATCACTGAATTACTGTGTACTGAATTGTGAATCATGAATCGAGTTGCGCAGCTCGACTCATACAAGTTTAAGCAAGTACCCCGAGTACCGAGCAAAAATCAAGAACCGAGACAAATGCTAGTCAAAATGTGTCGAGAACTGAATTTGACGAGTTCTGAGGTGTACGAGAACTGAGGTACCACTGTATTACCTATGATTTCATTATTGCCCACACCTGTATACAGTCAAAGGTGTATTGAAGTACATATTAAAGGAAGCTTGCCGTCCTGATTCTATCTCGAACTTATTATTTCTAAAAGGTGCCAGCTATGCTGTGCAGTTTATTTTCAGATGTTTGTGTGGAATAAGGGGTGGCACAGTTGCTCTGTGAGTAGTACTGTCACCTCACAGCAAGAAGGTCCTGGGTTTGATCCCAGGTGGAATGATCTGGGTCCTTTCTCTGTGGAGTCTGCATGTCCTCCTTGTGTCTGTGTACGTTTACTCAGGTTTCCTCCCACAGTCCAAAGACAAAGTGTGTTAGTGATCCGATTTTCCTAAAAGTGCCCTTAGCGTGGAGTGGGTGTGTGCCCCTGATGGTTGGATCCTGTTCCGCTGTCTGGCCACTGGCTTGCCTGTGAAGCTGACCAAGGATTAAGCGGATAAGAAAATGAGTGAATGAATGTGTGAAATAAGATCAGATTAGATCAGTTTTTTCTTATTTATTGTTGTTCCGGTACAAACAAAAGAAATAAAGTGAATAACTGGGAACTGGTGGCTGGACATTTTTGGTAGCTGGACTATTTTCAGTTCAGCAATGACACTGAGGTCACTTTATTAGGTCCACCTCCTTGTTTCTACACTCATTGTCCATTTTATCGGTTGCACTTAGCATATAGATGGACTTTTGGATCCTGCTACCTACAGGATGCTGGTGGTTGGACATTTTTGGTTGGTGTTTTATTTTCAGTCCATCAGTGACACGGAATTGTTTAAAAAAAACTAGAGCAGCACTGCTGCCGTCTGACTCACTCATACCAGCACAACACGCACTAACACAGCACCACCACATCAGTGTCTCTGCAGTGCTGAGAATGATCCACCACCCACATAGTACCTGATCTGTGGTGGTCCTGCTCAAAGGGGACTAACAAAGTATGTAGAGAAACAGATGGACTACTGTCTGTAACTGTAGAACTACAAGGTGATTCTGTTTGGGAAGTTTGACTGACAAAATGGACAATGAGTGTAGAAACAAGGAGGTGGACCTAATAAAGCGACTGGTGAGCGTATATCTCTAAGCAAGCCCGTGTATGAGCCATTGTTATCTCATTGTTTAATTAAGGCAACCATGGTTAATTATTTTGTGAAATACACTTAGAAGCATAAATCTTATGCATCATTCACTAAAAAGGTTTCTTTTCCATTTAACCACATGTTGTGAACGCATGGCCCAGAGCTGATATTTACAATAGTTTGTTTACAGAACCAAATCTCTGATCACCTCCCAGCAGCATGTGCACATGACTAAACTGATGCAATAACTGTCGGACTCTTATAAAAGCAACCCAGCAAAGACGTTGTTTCTTCAGTGGGTTGTGGTGGGATGCAATGTAGGATGAACAAGTATACAGTTCTCATATCAGACCCTGATAACCGTATGGTTCACTTCTTTAACCAAGCTCCCCATATTTTGCGGGGGCGTGCCCAGATGTGTGTGCACCTACCCAAGCTATAAAACCCAGGAAGTGAATCAAATGAGTTCCAGTGAAGGATTGTAATGCGGCTATTTCCACATCAGGTATGCTTCAGGTCACTGCTTCATCACATGTATTATTTAGGTTAGACGAAATGGTGTTAAACAAGACTGGAAGCTTTGAAAAACAGAAGTCCTGTATTTTAGGCTGTATTATTATTATTATTATTATTATTATTATTATTATTTTACAAAAACAGAATTTCTGTATTTTTATTGTCATTGACTTCTGAAGAAGAGAAAATTGGATCTAAAGCCAGAGTTTGAACAGAAATAATACTTTATGTAGCATATTCAGCAATACTCTTGGCTGGAAAGTAAAATAGATTTTCTGTGTGCTTGTACCTCTTCTCACTAGCACTGAAACGCATTCTTCCTGACACTGTGGACCAGATTCTCTGAGCAGACATCCTCTAGCGGAAATGACAGTACATGAGCAGTGACTTATCAAACACCAGTAGCTGTGTAAGACCACATTTCAATATCCTTCCTATTGAAACCACACTTTTAAAAAAGGCTTATGCACGACTCACGTTGCAAGTGACAGTCTAGCTTTCTTCTAACAGTAGGCCGAGGGCTAAGCTTTCAAGGGCCGCTTTCAGACCCAACATCATCATGAAGACCATAGAAAATGGAAAGGTAGGCTACACTTTTTTTCCTCTTCCGCTACAGTCTGCTTGAGTATTCGCATGTTTGTATCCATATTATTCCTCTAAGTCTGTATTTACAGAAACTAATTATAGAATAAAACAACATAAAACTATGTGAAAACTGGAACAATACAGGTTTTTCATTTTCACTTTTGAAGTTCTGTGATCTACGTATTCACGTGTGTACACGTGTTTCCCTATTCATATGGGAACAGGTTTTCACGCATTTTGCTGCTACACAAACTTGGCCAGTGTGTGATCATACTCCCTGAGAGTTAATAAAACTTTTATTATACTCTTGTCAATGGTTAAGTGTTAATTTTACTGTAAGTATTATGAGAGAAGAATTATGATGCAATTTCCTTCTTTAGCTTTTTGTAGATTTACATTGTTATATGTATGGTATTCATCACCAACTGTCTCAGTCATACTAGAAACATCCACAGAGTCTTAGAGATGGTTTTCTGCATCTCTGATACCAGGTTAATTGGCGGCAATATGTTTATAGCCAAACATGGACATCACCAGCCACGCATTTTCTAACACAATTGGCCATGCATGGAAATATATTGAAAATTGCTATAAATTAAAGCAACAATATTTAATCAATCCAAAATAAATGGTTTGTCTAACATGTTAACCTCCTGAGACCTCACGTCCCCACATGAGAACATGACGTTTTGGGTTTGCTACACGTTCAAACTTCATTCTGCTTAACTCATGCTCATTTGTAGACACTTGAGCATTTCACAAAAACAAAAATACCTCCTGTTCAAAGACGGTGCTCAGTTTTTATACATAAAAAAATCTGAGCTCCGAGGAAGTTAAGGAGGTCTCAAGATGATATTTATTACTTATTTCAGCATTCCATTAAGTGAAGGAATATCTGGGAATGTATTACATTGATGAATAGCATTGTTTTGTTTTAATCACATATTTACATGTGTTAACTGGGCAGCATGGTTGCTCAGTGGGTAGCACTGTCGCCTCACAACAAGAAGGTCCTGGGTTCGACCCCAGGTGGAGTGATCTGGGTCCTTTCTGTGTGGAGTCCACATGGCTAATGCTGCCTTCAGCTGGCTTTCCGAAGTTGGGGGCGTGTCAGTAACAAAACATCATGCCGGCTGCCAGTATGGACGCTGCAACTGATGTGCATTCGTTGTGATTTCAATAAATCATTGATGCAGACACTTTGTACTGTAAACTGGTAGTACTTCTGTTATTACACGTGACCCGTCCACGATAAAGTGTCGGAACACAACATGACAAGTGACTCATTTACACCCTGCGGAACACTATCAAAGACCAGCATATTTTGTGTTTTAAACCCTGGTATATGGGTCAACATTCTTTACCAGCAAAACCAATCGAGTTCACCAGCTAAACCAGCACCACACTTGCCCTAAGCAGCTAAAAACAACTTGAACCAATATGCAACATACAGTATATAACATATACAAGAATCTGTGTGATCTTGCTAATTGACCAGCATTGAAAAACACAAGTGTTCTCTTTGGCAGGGCATGCATGCTATGTGAGGTGAGGGTTTAAGCTTACATTTAGTATAAAGTAGCTTCACTTGTGATGGATGTTTGTGCATGTACAGTGGGGCAAAAAATGATTTAGTCAGACACTTATTGTGCAAGTTCTCCGAATTATAAAGAGTTCTGTAATTTTCATCATAGGTACACTTCAGCTAACTAGAGACAAAATGATAAAAAAAAAAATCCAGGAAATCACATTTGAAGGATTTTTAAAAAATGTAATTGTAAATTATGGTGGAAAATAAGTATTTGGTCAATAAATTTGGTTCAACTCAATACTTTGTAACATAACTTTGTTGGCAATGACAGAGGTCAAATGTTTTTCCTGTAAGTCTTCACAGGTTGGAACACACTGTAGCTGGTATTTTGGCCCATTCCTCCATGCAGATCTCCTCTAGAGCAGTGATGTTTTGGGGCAACACGGACTTTCAACTCCCTCCACACATTTTCCATGGGGTTGAGGTCTGAGACTGGCTAGGGCCACTCCAGGACCCTGAAATACTTTTTACGGAGCACTCCTTCATGCCTGAGTGGTGTGGGTTTGAGATCATTTTCATGCTGGAAGAAAACCCAGCCACGTTCCATCTTCAATGCTCTCACTGATGGAAGGAGGTTTTTGGCTTAAAATACATGGCCCCGTTCATTCTTCCCTTAAACACGGATCAGTCCGTCCTGTGCCCTCTGCAGAAAAACAGTCCCAAAGCATGAGGTTTCCACCCCCATGCTTCACAGTAGGTATGGCGCCAACTCAGAATTCTTCTTTCAGACGGGCCTGGACATGTACTGGCTTAAGCTGGGGGGCACGCCTGGCACTGCAGGATCTGAGTCCTCCTCGTCGTAGTGTGTTACTGATGGTAGCCTTTTTACTTTGGTCCCAGCTCTTTGCAGGTCATTCATCAGGTTTCCTCTGTGTAGTTCCGGGATTTTTTGCTCACCGTTCTCATGATCATTTTGAACCCCATGGGATGAGATCTTGCGTGGAGCCCCAGATCCAGGGAAATTATCAATGGTCTTGTAATGTCTTACAATTGCTCCCACAGTTGAATTTATTCACACCAACCTGCTTGCCTATTGTAGATTCACTCTTCTCAGGCTGGTGCAGGTCCTACAATTTTCTTCGCCTGGTGTCCTTCGTCAGCTCTTTGGTTCTTGACCATGGTTGAGTTTGGAGTCTGACTGTTTTGAGGCTGTGGACAGGTGTGTTTTTATACAGATAACGAGGTCAAAAACAGGGTGCCATTAATACGGTAACGAGTGGAGGACAAGAAGAGCTTCTTAAAGAAGGAGTTACAGGTCTGTGAGAGCCAGAAATCTTGCTTGTTTGTGGGTGACCAAATACTTATTTTCCACCATGATTTCCACTTAAATTCTTTAAAAATCCTATAATGTGATTTCCTGGATTTTTTTTCTCATATTGTCTCTCATAGTTGCAGTGTACCTATGATGATTACAGATCTTTCTCATCTTTCTAAGTTGGAGAACTTGCACAATCAGTGACTGACTAAATACTTTTTTGCCCCACTGTATAACATGCTATATAGCACTATGTGGGGAGACCCAAGTGCAGGCAATGCTTGTGCAATATGTGCATGTGTCATCCTGAAAGTTTGACTCAGAGCAACTTGGAAGTGAATGCCATTTTCAGTCTCAATGATGTGGCAAGAACCAAAGGATCATGTAACAGACTGGTACTTCTGCCAGACCAATCTAGTTTCTGTACCAAACATAAGAACTCTAGTGAATACTACAATCTGCCTTCAGCCATGAAACCAGTGCCACATGATGGTGACAGTTTGCCAGATCTGAAGCCACCATAGACCTGGAGCCTAGATGAGGCAGATGAAGATGCCACAAAGCATGAAGCAGATGTGGAAAACAACACTGATCCAGATGTTGAGCGCTATCTGAAAACTACCTGGTTTAAGATTGAAAGGATGGGGTTTGCTGTCAGCTACTCCAAAAAATTATTTCTTTCAGAACATTTGAAAATCTTCAAATGACAACCTCTGTTTCTGCATGACCATGACCCCTAAAATGGCGTTTCTTTAATTTATTTATTTGGTTTTGTATTTAACGTCGCTATCAGCATCAATGGCTATTTCAGTGACACACAAGGTTACATCTATACACAAGGTTGCGTCAAGACTAGTCACATATGTACATTCAAGTCGGGCCAATTTAGTGTAATCAGTTAATCTAATGCATGTCTTTGGACTGAGGGAGGGAACCGGAGTACCCGCAGTAAACCCGCACAGACATGGGAAGGACAAGAACTTCTTTCTGTGAAGCGATGGTGCTACCCACCGAGCCACCATGGATCCCCATAAAATGGTGTCTTTTTATAGATCCGTCAAAGTTAAGCATGAAAGACGACCTGTTACACAATGGCATTGCCTCCCTTCAGTACACATTGGCTATGCAGTACACATTTTTATGGACTGATAACAACGGTTCTGGTTCTGTAGCCTGTTCCTATTATTACTGCTGTTTTACTACATTGCTGTTGTATCACTTTACAGGTACTCCCGGTTTCCAAATTGTGATATTTTGACTTGGGAATCCAATACAATGGGAATCCAAGACACACAAATACATTTTGCCTATATAGATTTTAAGGTGTATACATTTGTTGTTAGATTATAAACACAACATCTCACACTTCTTTTTCTGTCATATGATATTGCCTAACTTATTTCAGCGAAGTTATGACACTCATGCCTGCTGAAATAGAGAAGTATTTCCCCCGAAACAGGATGTGCAGAAATGTGAACTTTCAACATTTTTAGGATTTTGTAATGTCTACCATTGTACATTTTATTTAATCTACAATCAGGAAAAGTTGAAACAATATGGAAAATGCCAATATAAACTTTGACTTTTATTTAATTGCAGACAGTATGAACCCAAGATATTTCATGTTTTGTGTAGTCAACTTCATTTCATTTGTTGATATCTGGACTGGTCAGGATTGCAAGCAGGCCCATCCAGTACCTGTACTTCTTTCGTCTTTGCTTCTTTCACAGCTATGCTTTTACGTGTGGAGCATGTGGTTTTGCATTGTATTGTTAAAAAATATATGGGTGTCTCTGGAAAAGAAGTCATCTTCAAGGCAGCATATGTTGCTTTTTAAATCTCATTGTACTGCATTAATGCTGCCATCAAGGGCACTGACACAACCCCATACTATGACAGAGCCTGGCTTTTGGACTTGCTCTTTGGACAGTGCTTTGGTCCTTTTCGTCTTTGGTCCAGGGCACATGGCATCCACTTCTTCCAAAAAGATCTGGAATTCTGATTGGTCTGACCACAATACATGTGATGGTCCATCCCAGATGCATTCAAGCCTAGAGCAGTTGATGCCACTTATGGACATGTTTAACATAAGGCTTCTTTTTTGTACATTAAAGTTTTAAGTGGCATTTGTGAATGTAATTCCATATTGTAGTGCTTGATAAAGGTTTGCTTTAAGCCATAATATAAGCTATAAGTTATTGAATGATGGTTCTTGATGCAGTGCCGTCTGACGGTTCAGAGATCACAGGAGTTCAGTTTAGGCTTGCACCCCTGCTCTTTTTGCACTGAAATTATATACACTATAGATGGAGAACTATGTAAATCCCTTCCGATCGTTTTTTGAGGAACATTGTTTTTCAAATATTCAATAATTTTCTCATGCTTGTGTTGATAAACTGGAGATTGTCTGCCCATCTTTACTCCTCAATGCCTCAGCCTTTCATGGATACTGATTTTGTACCAAATCATGATTATAATTTCTTATTGACATCAACTGTTTGAAATTGCGTCATTATTTCGGTTACTTAACTTCAATTTGGAACGTCTTGCAGGCCTGAAATGCAGGATTTGTTAGTTTATTAGTTTATTACTTTTCAGAATCAATGGCTATCTAATGACAGACACAAGGTTACAACAGCACAAAAGGTTATACAGAAATTAGTCATACATACTCAGATCGGGCCAGTTTAGCATAATCAATTAACCTAATGCATTGAAAAAAAAAAGTCAAAGTAAATTTAAGGCCCACTGCATTTTTTTTAATTATCTGTACTGTCCCAACTTTTTCTAACTTGAGGTTGTAATATTGTGGCTGTTTAATGTTTTTTTGTCCTCTTGTTTCTACTCGCCTATCCTCTAACGTCTATTTTCTCATCCTTACTTGTTTGTCTTTTTCGAAAATGATGCATTCTTTCATTCATCTCATTTTCAGGAAAGAAAAATAACTTGTCACTTGATACTCTGTGTGTGCACTGCAATCATTGGCTCTCTGCAGTTCGGCTACAACATAGGAGTCATCAATGCACCTGACAAGGTATAAAACTAATACCACCTAAAATATTAAAAACAGTAATAATAATTTAATAAACATTAATAATTAATATTATGTTTAAAAGGTATATTTAAAGCTGTGTTTTATGAGAAAGTATTTATGTGTCTGCTTGTAAACATCACTGTCTATCTCCTTTCTTTCTCCTTACATTTGTCTCTCTGGTGCTTTAAAGCTTGTGAAGGACTTTTTTAAGAGTTCATATCTGGACAGATATGGAAAAGACATGGACGACTGTACTGTTACCAAGCTTTGGGCTTTAACTGTAGCTATATTCAGTGTTGGTGGCATGATTGGTTCCTTATGCGTAGGGGTCCTGGTTGACAAGTTTGGAAGGTGAGTTACTGATTGTTTTTTTTTCTAATAATTAGAGTAAGTCAGAGCCAGAAGTAGTATTCATAAACAGACAGGCTTGTACATGTGGTTAAAACAACTTTGTGCAAAATCTGATGATCTATATTATGCCAACATGATTTCACAATATTCCAAAGAGCATTTTGTGATGTGTACTGAATGCTTTACTTTCCCTAAATAAATGTTCTATGAGTTTTAGATCAGGTGACTGTGGAGAAAAGTGACACTCCATAATCTTCTTTGGTCTTCAAGTAGTTGTTGTAAAGATTTAAACTGCATCCTGCTGCAGTATAAATCCTTCTCCACAAAGATTCAAACAAACATTTTCACTAGTGGAATTTTGGCCCCTACTGTATGTAGCACTGTTAGAAAGTCAAGAAAGCTGGCTTAATTGATTTAAAAGTGTATCTCTTACTTTGTAAAAGCTTGTTTAAAATGAGTAAAATTTCACTAATTTTAAACAGGTTTTTACAAATTTTTGACATTTTAACTTAATAACTACTAACTTAACTAAATAAGGAATGTGTTGTGTGGTTTAACAGTAAAAACCTGTAAATAGACCAACCAGTAATTTTCTCTTTTCTCTATAGTTATAACTATAGTTTATGTGTTCTGATTGACATAACTGGTTTCATTTTAAGTTTAAGATGCTCTACCAAATTTACATGTGTATGCCAAGAATGGACTACTGATTCAAACACAACAGTTATTCAACTTCACAGTAAACTGTATATTATACAGTGGGGCAAAAAATATTTAGTCAACCACTGATTGTGCAAGTTCTACTACTTAGAAAGATGAGAGAGGTCTGTAATTTTCATCATAGGTACACTTCAACTATGAGAGACAAAATGAGGAATGAGAAATCACATTGTAGGATTTTTAAAGAATTTAATTGTAAATTATGGTGGAAAATAAGTATTTGGTCAATAGCAAAAGTTCCACTCAATGCTATGTAACATAACCTTTGTTGGCAATGACCGAGGTCAAACGTTTCCTGTAAGTCTTCACCAGGTTGGCACACACTGTAGCTGGTATTTTGGCCCCATTCCTCCGTTTGCAGATCTCCTCTAGAGCAGTGATGTTTTGGGGCTGTTGATGAGCAACACGGACTTTTCAATTCCCTCCACAAACTTTCTATGGGGTTGAGGTCTGGAGACTGGCTAGGCCCTCCGGGACCTTGAAATGCTTTTCCCAGGGCCACTCCTTTGTTGCCCGAGCGGTGTTTGTGTTTGGGATCATTGTCATGCTGGAAGACTCAGTCCACGTTCCATCTTCAATGCTTTTCACTGATGGAAGGAGGTTTTTGGCTTAAAATCTCACAATACATGAACCCTGTTCATTCTTCCCTTAACACGGATCAGTCGTCTCGTCCCCTTTGCAGAAAAAACAGCCCCGAGGCATGATGTTTCCACCCCCATGCTTCACAGGTAGGTATGGTGTTTCTTGGGATGCAACTCAGCATCCAAACACAATGAGTTTTAATTTTTTACCAAAAAGTTCTATTTTGGTTTCATCTGACCACATGATATTCTCCCCAATCCTCTTCTGGATCATCCATATGCTCTCTGGCAAACTTCAGATGGGGCTGGACATGTACTGGCTTAAGCAAGAGGACACGTCTGGCACTGCAGGATCTGAGTCTCTCTCTTGGCATAATCTGTAACTGATGGTAGCCTTTTGTTACTTTGGTCTCAGCTCTCTGCAGGTCATTCATCAGGTCCCTCCGGGAGTTCTGGGAGTTTTCTTACAATTGCTCCCACAGTTGATTTATTCACACCACCTGCTTGCCTATTGTAGATTCACTCTTCCCAGCCTGTGCAGGTCTACAGTTTTCTTCCTGTGATGTTCTTGGACAGCTCTTTGGTCTTGTCCATGGTTGAGTTTGGAGTCTGACTATTTGAGGCTGTGGGACAGGTGTCTTTTATACAGATAACGAGGTCAAATAGGTGCCATTAATACAGGTAACAAGTGGAGGACAGAAGAGCTTCTTAAAGAAGAATTTACAGGTCTGTGAGAGCCAGAAATCTTGCTTGTTTGTGGGTGATCAAATACTTATTTTCCACGATGATTTACAATTAAATTCTTGAAAAATCCTTCAATGTGATTTCCTGGATTTTTTTTTCTCATTTTGTCTCTCATAGTTGAAGCGTACCTATGATGAAATCATCTTTCTAAGTAGGAGAACTTGCACAATCAGTGGCTGACTAAATACTTTTTTGCCCCACTGTATATGATGCAAAAACTTTATTTCCATTGTATGGCTTGCTCCACAGAGTTTCTATACATACAGATGTAATGTTACTTACGGGTAATCACATAAATTTTATCAATGACAACTTAGATAATGTCATTCAGTCAATAGTCATCTGACCAAAACAGGGCCCATATGCAAAACAGATTACATCACAAAAATTGTGGTAAGCATTTATGCTATTATGACCATCGCTGCCTTTGTTTTAACAAAGGTTAAAAAACTCACATAACATATTAAATTGTGGTGAAACAAAAATGCATGCTTCAGTGGAGAGCATGACTGCAGCCTAGTGGGACCTATCTGCTGTAAGTCATTAGCAGTTAGCTACTTAACAATTCAAAGAACTGTTACATCTTCACAGCAAAGAACATGTAGAGAATTTTAACACCTAATGTTTACTAAGAGGAGCTTGAGGTATAATATTGGCAGCTACAATTTACATGTAACTGTTTAGCCTAATGAATTAAAACTGAAATGAAAAAATATGAAAATGGAATTTTATTCATTAGGCTAAACAGTTACACCAAACTCATTCAGAAGTGATTCAAAGGAAACCAGCAGCAACCACCTTCCCCAACCACATATTGCTAAATCCACTAACTGAACCACACATCTTTCTTTCCCCTGTCTCTTTCACCCACATGCAGATGTAAGTCGATGCTTTTTTGCAATGTCCTGGGTCTCATTGGAGGGGGGCTGATGGGATTGTCCAGTGTGGCACACTCATATGAAATGGTGATTCTTGGTCGCTTGGTTATTGGCATTTACTGCGGCCTCTGTTCGGGCCTGACCCCCATGTACGTTGGAGAGCTGGCACCAACGGCACTCCGAGGAGCTTTTGGGACCCTGCATCAGTTAGGAACTGTTGTGGGCATTCTTGTGGCACAGGTAAATTGTACTTACATGATTGGTGAGGGTGGCCCATGGGAGTTTTATTTAGATTTACTTAATTATATCAACTTGAGATACACTATGTGACCGATTTCAGTCAAAGTGTAGCTGTTATGTCATTCACACTAACTGTAACAGATTCATACATGAAGCATACAAGTGAGGCAACTTCACAGACAAACAGTGGCAGGAATGGGACTATGACACTTACACAGGTTTCCACCTTCCTAACAAGTTAGCTCCTTAATGGTCTACCGTGCCCTACTAAAAGAAAATTCACACAGAAATGCCTTTCCAACTTTAATAGAGAACTTAACAGGCTTGCACACAGTCCTAACGTTAAGACACCTTTGAAATGAGCTGTAATGCCATAACTGAGCCAGCCCTCCACCATCACTGCCTGACCCTACAGTCAAGTTGCAAAATCTAGTAGAAAGGCTATTGTAGCAGCACCAGTCAATTCCCACTCACTCACATTTCCATACCTGCCCTGGCCAATTCAGGACCTAACCGGCAGCACAGGGTGCAAAGTGAGAACCAAATCTAGACAAGGTGCCAGTCCCTAAAGGCACATGAACGCAAACTTTGATTTACACTGGGACACTTTAGAGATGACATATCTTTGGAATGTGGGAGGAAATCAAGGTAGCCAGTGGAATCCCATGCAGACACAGAGAGAACAATGCTGTTACGTGATATTTCAATATATTCCAATTTTTTGTCTGAACAGTTTTTAACAGTTGTATGTATTGGCGTTATTTCATGGCAGATCTTAGGTATTCCAAATTTACTGGGTTCTCAATATCTGTGGCCATTGCTGCTGGGACTGACAGTATTGCCTGCAGTAGTGCAGAGCATTATGCTACTCTTTTGCTCAGAGAGTCCCAGATACCTACTCATCAACTTGAAGCAGGAGGACAAGGCTCGCGAAGGTAATAATAAAATCCTCACTCAATTCACATTGACTACAGCAGTTCATGTCATAGTGACTAGCTTTAATTCTTGATGGTAAGGCCTTGAACAATGCAAATGTACAGGTATGTGCCACTTAATGACTGCATTACATTCTGTGGGACAGGAATGAACGTTGATTGGACATTATCATAGACACTTTTTATGCTACTGTAATGTAAATTTAAAGGGTATTTTCACAAGTAAACATCATGCGAACAATACATAAATGCATCAGAGATCCTGCTGAAAACATGAGTCACCATCCACACAGCATCCGAAGCCTAAACTGTTATGCACATGCTAAACCATTTTTATTTTGTGGAAATTAATTATTGTACTGTTATGACCCTGTCTAGGGGAAAGCTGTAACATTAATGAGGATGGTATGATGGACCTATTGTTTGATGGAAGCCAAAAATGCATTGAGAGACAGTATTACAAGTCAACACAGAAGATCAACCAGATGAAACAGAGACTCAACAAGTGAATGGGCATCAGTTTATATAGTTATAGGTTAGAGAGAATATACAGATAGTGGGGGGCAAACAAAAGTACTACTTACACTAGGACAGGCACACTTATGAATGCCATTTATAGCTTGTTACAAATAAGTAGTGGAAAGTCATACGCACAAACACGAGTAACTTGCAAGAAAGGCTCTGAATACATCAACTGAGCTAATGACAAAGCGAGTGCAGGGCTGGTAATCCTCACACACACACACACACACACAAATGATGGACTTCTACACTTTAACTACCGCCTCTGCTCGTGGACCCACAGCATTGATTGGCTGTTGAGGCGACCAGTTTTTTACAGCCATAACGTCCGGAGTTAAAAGACAGGGTTTTTTTTTCGTGCAATAGTTGGTAAGACTTTTTAAGACCTTGATCATTAAAGCAAACAAACGTGGATCAGAAGGTCGTTAAATGGCGCATACCTGTATAAAAAAATGAGGTTAATACAACTTTTTTTTTAAATGAATAGCCCTCATTATTTTACTCTGTGAATCAGTGTTGGTGCGTCTTTTTGGGTGCGACGACATTGAACAGGATGTTCAGGAGATGAAGGAGGAAGCCATGAAAGTGGCCATGGAGAAAAAGGTGTCCTTCCTTGAGTTGTTCCGTAACCCTATCTATCGGCAACCCCTCATCATCGCCATTGTTATGAACCTCTCTCAGCAGTTCTCTGGAATCAATGCTGTGAGTATTATGCTCCTCAACTACTAGAACTGACTGACAGTGCAAATCATTGGTTCAGGTATTCATCTTCTTCTTCTTCCGGCTTCTCCCTTTACCAGGGGTCACCACAGCGAGTTAAACGTTTCCACCTCACCCTGTCCTCCACATCCTCTACTCTCACCCCAACTCCCTGCATATCTTCATTTATCACAACCATATAACTCCTCTTTGGTCTTCCTCTCCGCCTGGCAGCTCCATCGCCAACATCCTCCTACCAATATATCCACCATCCCTCCTCTGCACATGTCCAAACCATCTCAGTCTTCCCTCTCGAATTTTGTCTCCCAATTTTCCAACCTGTGCTGTCCCTCTGATGATCTCATTCCTAATCCTGTCCACCCTAGACACTCCTAAAGAGAACCTCAACATCTTAAGTTCTGCCACCTCCAGCTCTGCTTCCTGTCTCTTTGTCAGTGCCACTGTCTCTAACCCATACAACAAGGCTGGTCTCACTACTCTCTTATAAATCTTTCCTTTCACTTTTGCTGCGACCCTCTTGTCACACAGCACTCCTGACACTCTTCTCCACCCACTCCATCCTGCCTGTACCCTCTTCTTTACTTCCTTTCCACACTCCCCAATTTCCTTCATATTCATAATTTGCTGTGTTTATAAGGAGATCGTATGGTCTTCACATGCTTGAGGTGTCACTGGGGTTTGTATTAGCAATCTCTTGACAGTACAAGACCTTGTCTTCATATGTTACGTATAAATTGATGTCTTCTCACATACTGTTTTGTTTCACATTGAGTTCATCTGCACTGTTTGTTTTATGTCTCCAGATAATTTATTATTCTACAGAAATCTTTAGAAGTGTGGGTGTCACAAATGCTATCTATGCCACGATCGGAACAGGCATAGTCAACACTGTCTTCACAGTAGTGTCTGTGAGTACATTACATCTCCATCCAACATGTTTGTGTTGTCAACCAAACCAAATGTTTTTATCTCGCTTATATGGTATTAACAAAGGCAAGAGACATTTCTGTTCTTATATAAGCCAAATTATTTGTACAAATTTTTGAATATCACAGCATTTTAACAAGAATCTTAGAAATAGCCTTTCTTGCTTACTCCCTCTGCTGGTCATCAGCTCTTCCTGGTGGAGAGAGCAGGACGAAGAACTCTTCAGACAATTGGTTTAGGTGGAATGGCTGTTTGTGCCCTCATAATTACCATCGCTCTCCAGCTGGTAGTGGTAAGTTTCATTTTGAGCTCATGGCTCTACATGGGGCCAAATCATCTCAACTGCAGAAAATATATGTGTTGAAATAATAGGATTAAGGATTAATAATTCACCCCAGCTAATAAAAATAAACGTACAAATTTTCTGTCAGTGTCTCACTCCAATGGTACAGTTTGGTTGGCCCATCTGTTCATTGAGTCTATAAAATAATAACATCTATTCTATGCTAAGCATTCTGTATTTACTAAAATCTACTCTTTATGCTAATTCTTGGCAATTGTCTTGGCCATTAGAAGGATCCCTGTGCACAACAAACAGAGAACTTTTGTGGAGATCGAATTGTAAATGCATGCAATAGGACCATAGGGGAAACACCAGAAGTGGTAAGCGATTACAGAAATGGGGCGATGAAATGTTTTCTTAGTACTTAAAGTGACTGTCACTTCATCTTCAGTCTCCCCTTTTCTTTCTTTTTAGACACAAAATTCAGCAGCCACCTATTTGGCCATTCTGGCTGTTTTTGGGTTTGTGGCCAGCTTTGAGATTGGCCCAGGACCTATCCCATGGTTTATTGCAACAGAGCTTTTTTCCCAAGGTGCTCGGCCAGCTGCTGTTGCTGTAGGTGGTTGCTCCAACTGGACAGCCAACTTTCTGGTGGGTCTAGGCTTCCCAATCCTGCTGGTAAGAACACATTAACAGAGCTGAATTAAATGAGACAAATTTGGGAGTTTTTTCTCACACATGTTTAAGTGTGGTGTAATGCAATATACTGTCACCTATCACTTTGTTAGGTACACCTCATTGTTTCTACACTCATTGTCCATATAGAAACACTTTGTAGTTCCACAATTACAGACTGCAGTCCATCTGTTTTTCTACATACTTTGTTAGTCCCCTTTACTCTGTTCTCCGGTGGTAAGGACCCTAACAGGACCACCTCAGATCAGGTACTCTTTGGGTGGGGGATTGTCCTCAGAAGTATTACCTTTACTAACTATCCAAGTGTTCCTCAATCCTACTGTTATGTCTTTCCTGGGTAACAATCTCTACTTCTACTCTCCTGGTTCACATCTCTAGCCTAGCCTTCCTGGTACCTTGGTCTCATTCCCAAACTACAAACTCTGGACTGCATCTGACATTTCCTAGGCCTTACTAGGCGTTACAGTTATCACAATGATTAAGTTCAGTTGTGAAATGTTATGCCATCGTGTCAATTTCCTTATTTCTAATTTGGGGACATTTGCATAATAGGGAACTAATAGATGATTAGATGATGAATATATGATTATATGTAGAGTAAAATGCATTTGCAACGTCTTTAGACCCTTTAGATTTTTCACATTTTTTTATTTTGAGGCCTTGTGCTAAAAGAAAAAGAAAAAAACCCATCAATCTGCAATCTGCACTCAATAGAATTTTAGAAATGTAGAAAATTAGAAAAAGTCCACATGGAGTTTGCAAAAAAGCACATAAAACTCCTTTCATGTGTCTTTTACTGATGTCCGGCCACTCTGCATTAAAGCCCATTTTGGTGGAGTGCTGCAGTGATGGTTAACCTTCTGGAACTTTCTCCCATCTGCACACAGAATATTTGGAGCTCAGCCGAAGTGACCATTAGGTTCTTGGTCACCTCTCTTACAAAGGCCCTTCTCGCCAAATGAATTAGTTTAGTGGGGCGGCCAGCTCTAGCAAGAGTCCTGGTGTTCCAAACTTCTTCCATTTAAGAACTATGCAGACGACTGAGCTCTTGGGAACTTTCACTGCAGCAGATTTTTCTCCAGCTCTGTTCCTTCACACAATTGTGTCTCTGAGCTCTACAGGCAGATCTTTCCTCCTCATGGTTTGGTTTCTGCTGAAATGCCTTGTTAGCTGTGAGACCTTATATAGGCAGCTGTGTGCCTTTCCAAATCATGTCCAATCAACTGAATTTACCACAGGTGGACTCCAATCAAGGTGTAGAAACATCTCAAAAATGATCAAGAGAGCTAAAGAGCTAAATTTCAAGTGACATACTTATATCCATGCAAAATTTGAATTTTTCCTTTTTAATAAATTTGCAAACATTTCTAAAATTCTATGGGATTATGAGTGTAGAATGATGTGGGAAAACATTTTTATTTTAAATTGTTATTATCATTTTAGCACAAGGCCTCAACAAAATGTAAAAAAATCTAAAAGGCTTTGAAGACTTTTCGAATGCATTGTATATTAGTGTGGTCAAACTAATAAATTGCACCGATTTTATTAAATTAATCGTGATTAATCACATTTTTGCTTGCTTGTGTTTGACAATAAAGAAATGTTTTTCTTAAAAAGCCTTACACAGCCATGTGTGAGCAATAGAAGCTTCAACAAAATGCATTCATTGCTTTTTAATGTTTCAATAAACTCAAAATCACAACAGCAATTATCTTTTTACTGCAAAGTGTTCATTTCATTAGGGACTTTAATTAGAAACATCACACAGAAGCTGTTATCTCATATGCGAAACAGGTCAAAACGTGCAGTTACACTGGACTCTGGAATTTTGGATGGAATCTATGGTACAGTCGTATGAAAAAGTTTGGGCACCCCTGATAATTTTCATGATTTTAGTTTATAAATCATTGGTTGTTCAGATCAGCAACTTGAGTTAAATATATCATATAGCAGATGAACACAGTGATATTTGAGAAGTGAAATGAAGTTTATAGGATTTACAGAAAGTGTGCAGTAATTATTCAAACAAAATTAGGCAGGTGCATAAATTTGGGCACCCCAACAGAAAAATGACATCAAGTATTTTAGTAGATCCTCCTTTTGTAGAAATAACAGCCGCTAAATGCTTCCTACAAAGCTTCCAGTCTGGATTCTGGTTGAAGGTGCTTTGGACCCATTCTTCTTTAGAAACATCTCCAGTTTTCAGTTCAGGTTTTGATGGTTTTCCGAGCATGGACAGCCCCACATTTTTCAGTAATATTCATGTCTGGGGTGGACTGAGATGGCCATTCCAGAAAACGTTGTACTGGTTCCTCTGCATGAATGCCTTAGTAGATTTTTGAGCAGGGTTTGGGGGTCGTTGGCCTCGGTGCAACTTTGTCACTGATTCTTGAAAACATTGTTTCTCAAGAAATCTGGAAGATATTAACTGGAATCCATGCGACCCTCAACTTTAACAAGATTCCTAGTACCTGCACTGGCCACACAGTCCCACAGCAATGATGGAACCCCGCCACCAAATTTACTGTGGTTAGCAAGTGTTTGTCTTGGGATGCTGTGTTTCTTTTTTTCCGCTCCTTGTTTTTATGTCCAAATAAACTCAATTTTAGTTTTCATCAGTACACAGCACTTTATTCCAAAATGAAAGCTGGATTGTCCCAATGTGCTGTAGCACACCTCAAGTGACTCTGTTTTTTTGTGGCGTGTCTGCAGAAAAGGCTTCTTCTGCATTACTCTCCCATACAGCCTCTCCTTGTGCAAAGTGCGCTGTATAGTTGAACGATGAACAGTGACACCATCTGCAGCAAGATGAGGTTTGTAGGTCTTTGGAGGTGGTCTGTGGGCTTGACTATGACTGTTCTTCACCATCCTTCGCCCTCTGCCTATCTGAGATTTTTCTTGGTCTGCCACTTCTCGGGAGTTCCTTAACTAGAACTGTGCCGTGGTCTTCCATTGCCTCACTATGTTCCTCACAGTGGAAACTGACAGCTGAAATCTCTGAGAGAGCCTTTCCCTTTCCCTGAACCATGATGTTGAACAACCTTTGTTTTCAGGCCATTTGAGAGTTGTTTTGAGGCTCCCATGTTACCACTCTTCAGAGAAGATGCAAAGAGGAGAAAAACTTCCAATTGGCCACCTTAACACTTTCTCATAGTTGGATTCACTTGTGTATGTAGATCAAGGGTCAATGAGCTTACAAAACAAATTTTGTGTTCCAATAATTAGTGCTAAAGGTATTCAAATGACAAAGGTGCCCAAATTTATGCACCTACCTAATTTTGTTTGAATAATTACTGCACACTTTCTGTAAAACCTATAAACTTAATTTCACTTCTCAAATATCACGGTGTTCATCTGCTATATGATATATTTACCTGAAATTGCTGAGCTGGACAACCAATGATTTATAAAGAAAAATCATGAAAATTATCAGGGGTGCCCAAACCTTTTTCATACCACTGTAATACACAAAAAATTGAGCAAGCCACTATAAGGAAGTGTCCAAAAAATGATTTACAGTTTATGTTCCCTATAGGCTAATAGTGTTATATATGGTATGCAGAATAAGTGATTAGGGGACTAATTTTTGGACACATCCCATAAGTCGGGGAATGCGTCCATATGGTTCAGTAACAAAAATGTGATTAATACATTATTAACACGTTTACTTTTGTTAGCCCTAATATAAATCCAAAACATGTAAGCTGACATTCCATTTTAAAATATGACCATTTGTTGGTTAGACAAACAGCATACCATGAAAAAGATCAATTAGAAAACATAAAGCTTTAAATGATAGTCACCATTCAGTACCCCTTCTTTTCTCTCTACAGGACCTGTGTGGACCATATGTCTTCATCATTTTCCTCATTCTACTGGTGTTATTCTTCTTGTTCACATACTTCTGGGTTCCCGAGACCAAGGGACGGACCTTTGAAGAAATTGCCAGTGGATTTGCTACTGCTGCTGCCTCCAACACAAATCAGTCCTTTCAGCCAGAGGTTAATTTGCCAGTGGTGAATCCACCAGTTTCCCCAACCACAGAAAAAGTTCCAATGGTGGAGTTTAATGTGAATCAAACAGCCAAGGATGAAACTAATATTTAAGCGCTGGGGCCAGCATAAGGTTTCAAACAAGTTTACAACATGATCACATGAACCAGAAATGGAAAACAGGTAACCTGAATGTTGGTACTTTTTAGAATACAAATTTACATTTACATTTACAGCATTTAGCAGACACCCTTATCCAGAGCGACTTACAATTGATACAGTCTTACAATCCAAGCAATTGTGGTTAAGGGTCTTGCTCAGGGACCCAACAGTGGCAGATGTTGGATTTGAACCCTCTACCACGTTCTTATTAATTAGCATTTTCAATATTGACATTTTTGAAATTATATTTTTGTTATAAGGAACTACAAAAGAAATGAAAGGCCACCTTATTATGCACTGATAGCACTCTAAACAACGTGTTTCTGTTTTACTGTAAGGAGTGTAAAGAGAGGATTTTTGTCTAATTATTATATACTTTTGATGCATTTTTTCTATGTGAAAGTATTTTTCAAAAGAAATAAAATTTCTGAATATTTAAAGCCATCCGCAATGTTTCTGGAAAAATAGCCACTGAATAAACAGTCAGTGTGCTGTGCTCTGGAGGTTTGTAAATCTGGGTAACTATGGATAGACACCGTCAGCTGTGGTGTCAGCTGATATACAGCAGAGGGCATCACCTTCATACACAGACTTAGCAGTGACAGCAGTGAGTAACGGTAAACTGAAGAAGACTTCTTCTTCTTCTTCTTCTTCTTTCGGCTTCTCCCTTTATCAGGGGTCACCACAGCGAGTTAAACGTTTCCAACCGTGGAAGCTTGGCAGAGGTGGGACTTGAACCCTGGACCTTTTGGTCCATAGTCCAGTACCTTACCCGCTAGGCTACCACAGTACACATTGCTCAGAAGTTGGTCCATACTGGCATACTGCAAATTTCCTGTTCTCATGTCCCGTTTGTGACATGGAGCATACCCATCTCAGAAGATGGGTACACTGTGGTCATAAAGGGATGGACATGATCAGCAACAATACTCAGGAAGGCTGCACTATTTAAACAATGCTCAATTGGTTTTAAGGGGCTCAAAGTTTGCCAAGAACATATCCCCTACACCATTACACCAGCAGCAGCAACTGTTGATGGGCAAGATGGATCCATGCTTTCATGATGTTTATGTTAAATTCTGACCCTACCAACCTAATGCTGCAACAGAAACCGAGACCCATCAGACCAGGCAACATTTTTTCCAATCATCTATTGTCGAGTTTTGGTAAGTCTGTGCAAATGTAGCCTCAGTTTCTTGTTCTGACAGGAGTGACACCCATCTTTTGCTGCTGTAGCCCATCTGCTTCGAGGTTCGATGTGTAGCGCATTCAGAGATGCTCTTCTGCATACCTTGGTCATAATGAATGGTTAATTGAGTTACCGTTGCCTTTCTATCAGTTCAAACCAATCTGACCATTCTCCTGGTATCAACAAGGCATTTTCGCCCAGAGAACTGCCGCTCACTGGATATTTTCTCTTTTTTAGACCATTCTCTGTTAACCCTAGAGATGACTATGTGTGAAAATCCCAGTAGGTCAATTTCTGTAATACTCAGACCAGTCCATCTAGCACCAACAACCATGTCATGTTCAAAGTCACTTAAGTCAATTTTCTTCCCCATTCTGATGCTTGGTTTGAACATCAGCAAACTTCAGGTTGTCTTGACCATGTCTACATGGCTAAATGCACTGGGTTGCTACCATGTTATTGGCTGATTAAATAGATGCGTTAATGAGCAGCTGAACAGGTGTATGTAATAAAGTGGCCAGTGAGTGTATGTTGCAGTGTCTCTGGTCCGGACTACCTTGCAGGGTAGATACCAAGTCATCCAACTGTCTGGTGTATATCAAAGTCAATGGCAGTGATCTACAGCTTTCTACATGTTTCAACAGTTCTTGTAGAGAGCAGCCAAGTCACTCTCAGTTCTTTCTTTCATGCAGCCCTTGTGCCTCTCTCGTTTTTGTTGACTTTTTGGTTACAATCATCTTAACCATATTCTCCTCCCCCTTCGCATCTCTCTTTAATCAGAAATAAAAAAGCGCACACAGACTCCTCCTCCTATTCCCCTACTCTCCCTCTTTCTCTCTGTCTTCCTATTTGTCTCTGATTTCCCTCTCTCACTCATGCCCGTTTCCTCTTGTCACACTTGATGTGGACTGGACTGACAGAAATGTGGACAATCGTTCTTTTGCTCAGCCTCTCAGTTCAGCCCAGTTCAGCAGAAGAAGGTAAGGAACTACTATATTTGTAGCCTTTGTATGCTGCGAGAATGAGACTGAGAGTGTTTGTGCTACATGTGCGTACATGTGTGCAAGAGATGCAAATATTACGCCACCTCAGTTACCACCAATTAAACACTCCTAGCCTCTATGCAGTACAAAAGACTGGGCTCAAGTGAGGTGTTCTGTGATGACAGATATGTGCACAAACTTCTGTTTGTGTTTGCATCACTGCAAAACATTTGCGTCTCTGTTAAGTGTGTGTGTGTGTGTTAAGAGATTCATACCACCACCACAAATTATGCACTCATTTTAGTATCTGTTTCAGGTATTGGTTTGTGTACAGGTAAAGACTGCAGCTCGCTGTGAGACCAAATGTCACAAGATGTCTGAAATACATGATCATTTTGACGTTGTGAGAAGTCAGATTATATACCCAAAGAGGTAGTAATACAAAAGGCACTTTTGCGTTAAAAGATGCTGATTTTGTCTCTTATGTAGTATTATACCTGTACAGTTTGTTAGAGTTTTGAACGCCTGTTTTGTGCATGTGTGTGATGTGTTTTCTGTATGGTTAAGCAAGGTTGAAAAAAATAAAGGAAATCCATAATACTACATTCAAATCAGGGAGAAAAAAATGAGACGTGGCACCAATACTGTCATCTTGGAGTGTTGCATGGTTTGGGTTTGGATTCTGGACACATTTTAAAGGAGAAAATAGTTTATCAGAATGATTATTGTGGAAGATATCTCTTTGCAAAGCATCCTTTAATGACCATCCAATGAACGTCTGTTTGCTTATTTTGTATTACTTGTCTTAACAATTCTACCAAATTATAATAGAGAATAAAAATCTGTCTTTTACTTACAGATGTAAATAGTTGGTCAAATTAGGAAAGGTTTAGTGTGTGTATTTTTACTACCATGAATATTATTTATGTCACACTTTTATTTTATTTATTATTTTTTTTAGTTTGTTTAATTGAATTTGAATACTGATTTACTTTGCTTTAACTATATGCATAAGTAGGAACTACATTACTGTCTGTGTTGCGCACTGACACGTTTAGGACATGGGCACAAGCAGACATGTGAAATGGAAAAATGTGTACCGTATTTTTCGGACCATAAAGCGCACTTAAAATCCTTTAACTTTCTCAAAAATCGACAGTGCGCCTTAAAATGCGGTGTGTCTAATGTATGAATTAATTCTGGTTGTGCTTTCTGACCTAGAACCGATTGTAGATGGTACACGGCGCTCATAAATCTGTCAAAATGTTTTAGCACGGCCTTGGTAGGTTACGAAGCTCACGGCCACCGTAGTCTGCAGCTTCGCGGAGTAATACGGTATGTGCTTCAGCATTAGGGTACGTGCATTCATTCATTTTGAAAGCGGATTTCAAACTCAACGCTATCAGTCACTCTGTACAACATGGACATAGAGCAGCTGCGAGAGAATTCAACATTAACGAATCAATGGTACAGAAGTGGAGGAAGCAAGAAGATGCCCTGCGCCAGGTAAAGACCAAACTGAGTTTCCGACGGAACTTAAGAGTTTTGTTTCATTTCATGCGCCTTATAAGCCGGTGCGCTTTATGTATGAAAACAGATCCGTTAGCAGCCGATCATTGATATCACGCCTTATAACCCGGTGCGCTTTATAGCCTGAAAAATACGGTACTCTGCTTAACACTACAAGCCCCCTGCTGGACATATACCTTTAAATGCCAAGCGCCAGTCATTTGACTTCTGTGACTTCCTACTTGTGGCGACGTGCTGGATTTACCTACTTAAATATATTTTGGTTCTACAGTTTGCGTGATCATTAATGTGTGCTGGTGACTAAAGAACAATGGTGTTGTGTATTTCCTGGACATTTTCCACTTATCTTTTCAGTGGTATCTCTGACACATTTGCGGATCATTTGCATACAGTTTTCTTGTAAAAATACCCTTTACATTTACATTACAACAACATAAAAGACTGTGATAATATCACATAGTGGTAATATGTGGTAATATCTGACCTGTTTCACAGAACATTATGTGGCCATTAAACGACTCAAACCTGTACCATAAAGGCTCCATAATCCTTAAGGCTGGTGATTGATGAGGCCATAGAATCTGCTAAACCTCATCACTGTTTTAATCAATATATATTAATTATTTTAGTAGTATGTATTAGGATGGCATTATGAAATACTATTAGGAAAGAGTGTTTGCACCTTGGCATGCATCTGCTCCTGTAAAATTGCCTCATTTCTGTTGGCTATTATATAACCCTGCAGTGCAATCACTGAACCTAATGATTTCCAAGAGATTGCTGCCCATGCCATTATGGATCCCTGCACTTTCACTGCATTTGGCAGAAGACATTTTGGGTTAAAGGCATCCACTGGCTTCCTCAAAGCATAGATCATTTCAGATAGAGGAAATATGGAGAAAGTTGACCAATTTGTCTGCATTCTTATAACTTTGCTCAAGGCTCCAGGCTTCGTGCTTTTTTTTGAAGACAAGTAACGGCTTCAGCATTTTTATTTGAAAGGTAGACTTTGATATGGCTGCTGATATGCAAACCCTGCCATGAATTCCAGTTTGTGACACTCAACGTTTTGGTTTTTAGTTTGTGGTTATTTTTTCTGGCTGTGGTTTTTGGAGTATTTTGCAGCTGTCCTGTGAGTGAACTTCAAGTGAATTCCTTGCTCATGCTTTCTGATCTTGTTTAGCACATACTGAGATGACTTTTGAAACGTTCTCTTTTTCACTTTTTTTGACAGATATATATATTTTTTTTTTTGAGCATCCACTCTTTGGCCTCTTTGGAACTCTGTTAGCTGCCTTGTGTGGCTTAGGAAATTAGTGTTACATCTACATAACTCACCTGTGTTTCTCACGATCTAGTCATTTAAAGTCTTTTACATGTGTTATTTCTCTCATTTTGTACAGCCGTGTATGTTCCTTCAACTAGTATGTGTGTGTGTGTGTGTGTGTGTGTGTGTCCGAATCCTATTTCCATGCGTTGTTATTGTGCATTGAACATTACTCTTCATGCACTGCCAAGCCATCTTCAATTAGAACAAAAGCAGAGAGAATAGGGCCAGAGGAGGGTGCATAATCAGTTGTGTAACCTTTGTTTCGGTCTAACCCCAGTGTCCTCCATCTCATTTGCTTCCTTTATGCCTTTATTATGATATTGTAACTGTTACAGATTACCTTCTCCCTGTCACATTCAGCTCCACTGTACAGCTGTCCAGCCTTCATTTAAGCTTTAGTACATTTATTTTATTATTTGAGGGTCTGGGCAGTAGTAACGTCTGATTTTTGCTCAGTATTTTGGGCCTTTCATTATAACTGCAGTTACAGGAAGCTAAGATGGTAGAACTGAAAATAAGTAGTTGGAAATTAAACAGCATGCTGTGATAGCCTTTGATGAAACTCATGATTATGGTCTGTGTGTGTGTGAGCGAGCTTGAGTGTACATCATCATACCATACTCAAATGACAGAAGCATTGAACAGCTGGTATTTACAGAGGGAGACAAAGATACATAGCGGTTACTTGTGTGCTGGTGATTCGTCAGGGCCTAATGCTGCATTAACCCACTAACCCACATCTTTCTGCCTCTGTTCAAGCAGCCAAACATTAAATTATTGTAAAATAGCACAGGTGCATCCCTCTGCATTACATTCCCCTGTGTAGGAGTCCTACTTCATTAAATTAACCAATCTGAATAAATTCCGAAGGGGGAAATGGTTGCTGACCATCATCAACACAGCCATAAATTCATAAGTATGCACAACTTAGCACCAGACTATTACAGCACCAGAACTATCATGGTAGTTAACAACAAGAGAGTTGTTTAGTCATTTAATATAAGATAGGAAATGGGGGAGTTACCGGATATAAAAGAAGATATAAAAGAAGTGAAGTGGACCATATTAGAGGCTGTAAAATAGGTAGAGTCCTCTTGGAGGACTGTGGTTTTGATGATTTACACAACTTAAACAACTGATCATGAGTACAAAACTTTCCTGCTGAGGATACAAGAATCTTCAGTGACTGTGTTTACTGGACTAAATAATTTCGATACACATACAGTGGTGGTTGAAAGTTTGTGAACCCTTTAGAATTTTCTATATTTCTGCATAAATATGACCTAAAACATCAGATTTTCACACAAGTCCTGAAAGTAGATAAAGAGAACCCAGTTAAACAAATGAGACAAATATTATACTTGGTCATTTATTGACTGCGGAAAATGATCCAATATTACATACGTGAGTGGCAAAAATATGTGAATCTCCAGGATTAGCAGTTAATTTGAAGGTGAAATTAGAGTCAAGTGTTTTCAATCAATGGGATGACAATCAGGTGTGAGTGGGCACCCTGTTTTATTTAAAGAACAGAGATCTATTAAAGTCTGCTCTTCACAAGACGTCTGTCAAAGTGCATCATGGCACGAACAAAGGAGATTTCTGAGGACCTCAGAGAAGAGTTGTTGATGCAAATCAGGCTGAAAAAGGTTATAAAACCATCTCTAAAGAGTTTGGACTCCACCAATCTACAGTCAGACAGATTGTGTACAAATGGAGGAAATTCAAGACCTTTGTCACCCTCCCCAGGAGTGGTCGACCAACAAAGATCACTCCAAGAGCAAGGCGTGTAATAGTTGGTGAGGTCACAAGGAACCCAGGGTAAGTTCTAAGCAACTGAAGGCTTCTCTCACATTGGTTAATGTTAATGTTCATGAGTCCACCATCAGAAGAACACTGAACAACAATGGTGTGCATGGCAGGGTTGCAAAGGATTGCTGCTCGTCTGCAGTTTGCTAAAGATCACGTGGACAAGCCAAAAGGCTATTGGAAGAATGATTTTGTGGACGGATAAGACCCAATATAGAACTTTCTGGTTTAAAAGAAAAGCGTTATGTTTGGAGAAAGGAAAGCACTGCATTCCAGCATAAGAACCTTATCCCATCTGTGAAACATGGTGGTGGTAGTATCATGGTTGGGGCCTGTTTTGCTGCATCTGGGCCCAGGACGGCTTGCCATCATTGATGGAACAATTAATTCTGAATTATATCAGAGAATTCTAAAGAAAAATGTCAGGACATCTGTCCATAAACTGAGTCTCAAGAGAAGGTGGATCATGCAGCAAGACAACGACCCCTAAGCACACAAGCCGTTCTAACCCAAAGAATGGTTTAAAGAAGAATAAGTTTAATCTTTTGAATGGCCAAGTCAAAGTCCTGACCTTAATCCAATCGAAATGTTGTGGAAGGACCTGAAGCAAGCAGTTAATGTGAGGAAACCCACCAACATCCCAGAGCTGAAGCTGTTCTGTACGGAGGAATGGGCTAACATTCCTCCAAGCCGGTGTGCAGGACTGATCAACAGTTACAGGAAACATTTAGTTGCAGTTATTGCTGCACAGGGGGGGGGGTCACACCAGATACTGAAAGCAAAGGTTCACATACCTTTGCCACTCACTAATATGTAATATTGGATCATGTTTCTCAATAAATAAATGACCATGTATCATATTTTTGTCTCATTTGTTTAACTGGCTTCTCTTTATCTCCTTTTAGGACTTGTGTGAAAATCTGATGATGTTTTATGTCATATTTATGCAGAAATATAGAAAATTCTAAAGGGTTCACAAACTTTCAAGCACCACTGTATTCTTCATGTTAGTATATTCAGTATTTATTTTTATATACTATTGTTGTATATTCTGTGGTTTTATATCTTCTATAGTTTCGATTTTATTATTCTCTTTGTAATATTGTATTCTCTTTAATTTATTATAATATATATATATATATATAATTTTATACGTTGTTTAAACTATTGTTAAAACTTACTTAATTTCATAACTTTACTAACTTCTTACTAGGGGTGTGACCCTCTAAGGGGTAAATAAGTGGTGTTTTTCTCACGATAACTGAATAAAATTTATATTCCATAAAACACATTCCTTTATGTACTTTAACAATGTATAGTGTTTATGTTTTTCAAAAAAACCTTTAGGTCTCTGCAATAAAGAGAAATAATTGGAAATGGAGGTTTAAAATTGTAAACAAAATGCAATAGCAATTCAAAATAATGTGTACTTTTCTTGTTTAAAATATTAAACAAAAATAATCTCTAGTCCTCTGCCATTAAAAGAAATTAGGAGTCTGACTGAGAACAGGATATGCATCTGTGAGCATGATGCCCTTTGGTGTTAAAAAATGCAAATGCATTAGATGGCAGGACAAACAATAAAGCGAGAGGGTGTGCATTATTGTGAATATATCACAGGAAAGAGGTGTTAAAGTCTACGAACAGAATTACCCATAACTGTTTATTATGCAGACAATAAACACAAATATATCGAATGGTAAGTTTTAATTTATTAAAGAGAAAGTTTATTTACATTCAATAAAATTGGTCGGGTTTACAAGGCAAGCTGTTACTAAGATCCACTATTCTACCGACTGAAGCAAATCGGAGTGAGATCCCGGTGTTATAACCAAAGTCTAGGATCCCGTTTGATTAGTGATTATAAATTTGTATGATGAAGCTCTTAATGTTAATCTTATCAGTCAGAAATGTAACAGCAGAGTTACAGAGCATCAGCAGCTTCGCTGTGTTAGAGCTGGACTTACAGATAACAAACCTGTCAGATCAATGAACGCCCGATTAGCCGTGCATGGTGTTTAATGAAAGATGCAGAGTTTAAGTCCAGCAAACGACGTCTTTATGAGGGATGAAGCTGATTCAGGTCATTTTTGTTGATGGGACCAAAACTGATCTTCAGTCTCGTTGCTCTTCAGTCGAGCTGGGAATCCATTAAGAGCCCGGGAGATGATTGATTTAAAGTACTGACTTCGTTTGGCTTTTCCAGCGCTTCCAAATCCTAAAGGTGATAAACCTTTGGCTTAGGTTGGTCATTAATAGCTTCATTTTCCAAATTCATATCGTTTTCAAAACCAATAGATTTTTATAAAGTAATAACTTTCATTTCGGCAGTGTTTTACTTGTTATAACTGGGCTGCTTTTTCTGGCCGGCGTCGGTGCCAGGTTACGTGTGTGCCGCGGATTAATACTTATAGAGCGTCGGTCACAGTGCCGTTATGGTCAATAATGTAACGGTGGAAGACGTCTCTCAGATTGCAGGTCGGAACTAACTGTGGTATAAGAATGCATAATCCAACTCTGCGATGCACTTGATTCCATTTTTGCACTGGGTTGTCCCATTGATAAAACCCTAATTCTTACTTATATCATAGGCTGCCCAAGGAGGTTGATTTTTGGTCCTTCCAATAAACTTTGATATTTACATAAAAACCAAGTATTTGCCCTATAGCTGTACATCAGTAATACAGGAGCACAGTTGTAGCTTTTAGTCTACATTATTTAAAAGTATTATTAACTAATAAAACAGGAATCTGTGGCTGGACATACAAGGGAGAATAATTAGCTAGACATTTATATTCTCTCTCCCTATCAAATACTGTGACACTAGGCAAAGACAGACATCTCTCTGTTTTTGTACTGAATGGAGAACTTAGCTTTGGTAAGATGGAAGGAAGTCTAAGTACCTGGAAGATACCCAAAGGGGTATGGAAAAGATGTGGGGAGGACACGCCAAACTCCAAAACAACTCAAGGTAAGGTCTGCACCCTGGTCACCAGTATCCTGGGGCTCTAGAGTACCAACATTTCTTCTCTACTACATTACTTTTGATGTTTCAAAATATTAGCAGTGTTTTGAAACCTCATAAAAGCATGTCAGACCTCACTCTCCCAAACTAGGAGCTGTAAGGGGTCAGAAAAGATCTTGTTGGTTTAAATTGGCAAATACTAAATTCAAAGTAAATGTCTACCTGTGTGTGGTTTTGAGCCTAGTTATCATCATCTAAGTGTTATTTTTATGTATCACTGTAATGTGGGGGCACCTATGGTCTGGTCACAATAACAACCTCAGTCCCAGCCCCCAGAGTGAGGAGACAGACCTCTCTTCACCAGAAGCAGAGGCTCAACGTTAGGAACCAGTGCTCTACCATTTGAGCCACTCTGGTGAGGTGAGGTAAAACTCATTACCGGTGTTGTATTTTGGTCCTAGTAACCAAGAGACCTAATGGGCCAGTAAACCCAGAGCTAGGCTTTAGGGTACCAGGTAACACAAGTGCAACTGCAACTAACTCCATGACCTCACCTCACCAGTGGCAGGATATGAACCAGAGAGCCACAGCAGTGGGAAGCAGAGTAGCTGAGATACCATGGTTCAATTACCATTTTCTGTCTGTTAGAAATTTGCCAGGTGCTTCCCTGGTGCTAGTGTTGTAGTCAAGACCAAGACCAGGACCAGGACCAAATATAATATGATAAAGGGATAAGCCGAAAGAAGAAGAAGAAGAAGAAGATATTATAGTCTTAATCAAACTAAAGTAATGTAACTTTTATAAGCAAATGATGGTGATGATTCTGTTTCCCTTCTTCTCTCAAACTGAATCAGAAGTCGCCACATGAAGTCAACTGAATATAGCCAACAGAATCCATTTTATCCATTTTTATTATTAAATGTGAAAACATAATAAAAACATTTCAATCTGCCCTCAAACAAAAGCTATGCTAAATTATACTAAGTAAAGCAAGCCGGCAAAAATGCATACTTACAATATCAATGTACCTCAGGGTGGGAGCTGGGCCTGTAGTGTGCACAGCAAGCCAGGGCTGCATTTTTCTGAAGCATTTTCCTGCTGTAACACACCTGATGCAGTTGATGTGTGCCATGACTATTTTAAATAAAATGTGTAATAGTGATTCCATTAAAAATATCAACTCTTTCTCATTCACTCGCTCTTTCTTTCTTTCTATCACACAGACACACAAGTGTGTATAGTACTTGGTACTGCTTTTAGTTGAGTTTAGTAACAATGTTACTTAACTCTGTCTCACTATGTGGTTAGTATAACACCAAAATCAGAAAAAGTTGGGACGTATGGAAAATGCAAATTAAAAATATTTTCAGTGTACATGTCCTTTGACTTTTATTTCATTGCAGACAGTATGAACCCAAGGTATTTCAGTTTTTCCTCTGGTAAACTTCATTTCATTTGTTAATAAACATCCATTCCTGCATTTCAGGCCTGCAACACATTCCAAAAAAAGTTGGGACAGGGCATTTTAGGGCTAGTAATGAGGGAAATGTTTTGAATGCTTACGAGCGAACAGACGGTGAAGTTTGGAAATGGTAAAAGTCTTTGTGGAGTCATTTCTATAGTAATTTGCATAGTTTGTAAAGGTCCAAGGTATGTATTTTTTCATTGATACACATATTTTAGTTTGAAGTTTATTGTATTAGATGGAGCACTTAGAGCACTGTTGTTTTTATACATTCTGGGACCATTTCATTGTCTTCCCATACCTCATGTTTTACAAATTAAGCACCGGTAATTATTACACTTTTTGAGTCCTTTACAATACACTGTCTGACAGTGTCCCAAAATCTATTCTATTCAATTACATACATTCTCTGGTTCACGACATTTAAATATAAATTACAGGCATGTATTCACGGTTATCAAACCAACTCTCTCAAAGGAATGTGAAACCTGTCAATGAAAAGACAACTATTTGGTTTATGACATTAGTTTCCTATATACAGAAGCATGAGCAGTGTGATTTCATTTTCCCATCACCTGTTCGTTGCATAACATGCATCAGTGGATGAATCAAAAATTATGCAGATCTGATCTGGTTATGATTTTCTATCAAATCTGATCCAAGTACTGATACTTGACATGGTGCATTCCTAGAGAATGGATTTAACTCATTACGCCAGCATCAGAATATCAACATACTAAAGCACTCTACTACTTACTACCCTCCTGTCCTGGGTTTAATGTTATTCAAACCATAAAGTCATTTACTGAGGACTGGATTCATTGCCCAAATGTTTTTTTCGCCTTTAATTAATCAGCCACTTGGCCCACCATTCAGGGATGTATGCTATGGGTGAAAGTTCAGTGTGTGTGTGCGTGTGCTTGTTCACGCGCCTATGAAAGAGGTGTATCAGGATGAAGCTCGCACACAGCAGGGTGTTTTGAGCTAAAAGACGAGAGAACATTTTAAAAGCCTTGCTCCATTAAAAGAGTGTACCACCCCACAGCCATAGTGCAGCAGCACCCTAGAGAGTGAGTTAGCTGTTCAGGACAAGAGACCTTTCACTCGTTTCCATTTTCTCAATCGTAAATCATCCGAATAAGCTCACTGAAAATTGTGATGGACTTTACTGTGTCAAAGTAACAAATAATCAAGGAACGTAAGCATTCAAACGAGAATATAATTTCTACTGTAATGTAAATATAAAGGGTATTTTCAATTCTATTTGCAATAGGGTTGGCGCCACCGTGCCTCCGTGGGTAGCACTGCTGCCTCACAGCAAGAAGGTCCTGGGTTCAATCCCAGGATCTTCAATTTGGTTGTCAATTCAAATTACATTTCTTTCTAATGATCACAGTATGTTCTTGTGTAACTTCATCCATTGAGTTCTCTTCCTACTCTCTCTACTCCTCCTATTAAACTTGTTGCCTAATGAGAATTAAGTAAATTGCACCTGATATTGTACATAAAACATTTTAATTTACATTGCTAAGTATCAATATTAACACAAGATGTCAAAAGAAGGATGTGTTGTGATGTGGAGCATACTAAATAAATCACCGATCCATTAAATTATGTAGATTGTGTTTTATAAACTATTAGGGTGATTTAGGTTAGTCTGAGGTGGTATACTACCTACTGCTTTTATTTCAGTGTGCATTTGATAAAATTTAAGAATTAGGGGTGGGAAACATAGGGCACCTCATGATATGATATTATTACGATACATTACCCATGACAATGATGATATCACAATACTGCGATTATGTGATACTTGATATATTGCAAGACAATCCCCTGAAAATAAAACCCCGTCCAGTCTGATAGATTTCAATTACTTTCTTTCTCAATTGTTTCTGAATTTCTTTGGATCTCGGCATGATGTGTAGCTTTTAAGGATCTTTTGGTGTACTTTACTTTGTCAGGCAGGTCCTATTTAAGTGATGTCCTGATTGAGAACAGGTATGGCAATAATCAGGGCCTGGGTGTGGCTCGAGACAGAGAACTCAGGTGTGATAAACCATAGTTATGTTATGTTTTAAACAAGCGGGGCAATCACTTTTTCACACAGGGCCATGTGAGTTTTTTTTTTAATAATAAACACCTTCATTTAAAAACTGCATTTTGTGTTTACTTGTGTTGTCTTTGACTAATATTTAAATTGTTTTGATGTTTTGAAACACTTAAGTGTGACAAACATGCAAAAAAATAGGAAATCAGGAAGAGGCAAACACTTTTTCACACCACTGTAATATTCACATCTGCCCTAATCTAATCTTATTCCAAAAGAATTAAGACTGACTCTACTATTCTGTCATATGGCAAAAAATATAACATAAGGGTTAGTTTTCCCCTTAGCTAGTATACAGCATTGTGATTTCCTGGATTTTTTTTCTCATTTTTCCTCTCATGGATGAAGTGTACTTATGATGAAAATTACAGACCTCTCTCATCTTTCTAAGTAGGAGAACTTGCACAATCAGTGGCTGACTAAATACTTTTTTGCCTCACTGTATGTGGTGCAATGTATCAGTGTGCCTCTGCTTCCCTGTCCAAAATCCACAGTGCAAAACCAAGCTGGATTTTTAACTCCAAACCATCAGACAGAATGCCATGCCATATTTTACGGACCACTTTAACCTATATGTACAACTAATCACATTTTAGATCACACACCAGGCTAATAGGCCCCCACCAAACATCAGCTGTAGTGTTTTGTTCCTTGAGGATTTCACTACTATTGCATGGTAACACAAACAATTCACTATGTCAGTGATTTGGAAAGGTGCTATCAAAAGAACTGGAGGATAAAGCTGTGGAAAGGTATATGTTAGGAGAAGGATAACTATCCCTCAGGGTACCATTCAGAGCATTAATAAAAAGTGGAAAGTGTATGTGACCTAACACCTTGCTAACTCTGGCTGTCCCTTTTACCTGGATGACTGAGTGAGGAAGATATTGACCAGGGAAGAGACCAGTTACAACCTTGAAGAACTAACTAGGCCTAATGACTGAGACTGGTTGGTCTATGCATGTGGAAACAATATAACAAGCTTTGCACAAAGCTGGCCTGTATGGAAGGGAGCAGTACAGAAGCCCCTTCTGAAATTCACTTGTGCTTAGCTTGGAACACTTGGAATATTCTGATGCAATGTGGAAATAGGTTTTATGATCAGATGATACCAAGAAACTGGTAAATACAAATAAAAATGACTGAAGACTGTAATTAAAGCAAAAGGTGACGCTACAAAGTATTATATCAGGGGACCTCTAAATGCTGTAAATGAAATGCAAATGGGGCTGATCAATTTTCCAAACCTGTCATTCTTTCTATCCTTTCCATTTTCTGCCTTTTACGTTTTGCCTTTTTTCTTGGAACTTCAATATTGAAGAGAAAAAGTGTGAATAAAGCTGGAAAAAGATATTTTAATGAGCTGTTAGACAAAACAGTGAATATTCCAATAGGGACTGTGTTTTAGCCTGGGAAAACACTGTCAACCTGTTGTAAAAGCAATATGTTTAAGTGATTGAGAAACATGTTATTGTATAACTTGTTAACTTGTCATTGATAACTATGATACATGGTTTTAAACGTAACTTATATCAGCACAGAAGAGGTCAACTGAGGGTTTGCGTAGGATATCAAGCTGTTCACGATAATGGTGGTCTCTATCACCTTCAGTAAATAGCAAAACAATACTTAAAAGGGATGTGATATTATTAAAAATAACATAACATAGCAGGGGTAAAATCTGCAGTCTGTCCTGTGAAATAGAAGCATAAAACAGCATGTGGCCCATGAACAGTTAGTGGGTTATTGGGGGCATAACAACATCGCACAGAGGCACAATGAAAGCACATAAGCAGAAAATGAGAAACCACCACAGTATCAAAGGGAGGGGTGGCCCTACCTTTCTCATTGTGAGAGAGCACAGAGGCAGGGCAGCCATACTGCCAGAGAGAAAGCAACAGTCTATTCAATGGCATTAACATGATGAGACATGCTGATCAGTGTATTGGCCTGCAGAATGGCAGATTATAATTAACACAAAGAAATTAGTAGCAATATCCCAATATAAAAACAAAAAATATTAATTACCAAAAAATTCTGTTAGAGGAAACAATTAGTTATAAGTAGTCTTTAGCTGGATCTCTGGACCTCTAGTAAATGGCTCTTTCATGTCATGCACTGGTTGTGTGTGTGTGTGTGTGTGTGTGTGTGTGTGTGTGTGTGTGTCCACTATACAGTGTATATACAGTATATATACTGCTCAAAAAATAAAGGGAACACTTAAACAACACAATATAACTCCAAGTTGGATTCTTTTGAAGTTTTGGAGTTGCATGTGGTGATGGGTATTGTCGCCTAATCTCTCCCTTTTCCTTTACCCATTGCCTATTCTGCCATCCCAACTCTAGACTAGGAGGTATCAGAATTTTGGAGCAGTCTGAGATTCTTCTTATTATTTATGAGTGATTACTACATTTGAACATAGTGGTCGTATTGAGTGAACACACTGGTAAGTTATATGTGTCATAGCTGGATGGTTCTAAGACCTAAAGTTACAGAGCGGGGTCGCCGAGTGCTGAGGCGCATGGTGGATAAAAGTCGCCAACGCTATGCTGATGCAATAGCTGCAGAGTTCCAAACCTCCTTTGGCTTTAACATCAGCACAAAAGCTGTGTGTTAGTGCTTCATGGCATGGGTTTCCATGGGCGAGCAGCTGCATGTAAGCCTTACATCACCCAGCACAATGCCAAGAGTCGTAAAGCATGTCACCACTGGACTCTGGAGTAGTGGAAACATGTTCTGTGGAGTGAGGAATCCCTCTTCTCTATCAGTCTGATGGATGAGTCTGGGTTTGGTGAATATCAGGAGAACATTACCTGCCTGACTGTTGTACCAACTGTAAAATTTGGTGGAGGAATAATGCTATGGGGATATATATCAGGGGTTGGCCTAGGCCCCTCAATTCCACTAAAGGTAAATCGTAATGCTTTAGTATACCAAGACATTTTGGACAATGTAGGCTTCCAACTTAGTGGGAACAGTATAGGAAAGGTCCAGCATGACTGTGTACCAGTGCCAGGATCTCTTGTTCAACATCAGTGTCTGACATCACAAATGCTAGTTTGGATGAATGAAAATTTTCCACCAGCACACTTCAAAACCTTGTAGAAAGCCTTCCCAGAAGAGTGGAAGTTATAGCTGCAAAGGGGGGAAACAACACTATATTAATGTCTATGGATTTAGAATGGGATGTCATATATGCCACTGTTTATTAAAATTACATGACTAAGTGGTTGAATTAACAGATACGACTGAAAGGGTGTCCACATACTACTTACCAGCTGAAGGAGGAAAAGTATAAGGCTATGTAAAGGAAACCTTGTACAAGTCTTCCTTTTCCATGTAGATTATTATCTTTAAATTACATTGATCAGAATTACTAACCAAGCTATTTTGGCATTTAACTAGGTGAAAGAACGTTCATCTCAAATATTCATGCCAATGTAAGACTTTAAGGCAGTGTGCAATAACCATTGTAGCATTGTTTAAGACAACAGCAGTCATAGTGCATGCACAAATGTAGGGCAAAAATCTGCCCTAAGCAAAACAGAGACTCACTGTTCTAAACAAAACCAACAGCCACTATAAAAAACAAGAAATACAATATTATTTCTTTAGCCAGAACCCAGAGAACACTACAAATAATATCACAATATCTACCAAACCAATGCAAAAGCCTAAAAGACAGAATCAATAAATAAGCCAGCAAATATATTTATTTACATTTATTGGCAATTGAATTGTTTGGCAAATGAAATTTTCCACTGTGTATTCTGTATGTAAATTGTTGTTTGTTTAAATGTTATTTCAAATGTTTTTATGTTTATATTTTCTGTCTTTTTTATTGAGTAAGAGAAAAAGAGGGTTAATACAAAGAGCAGAGATGTAATTACTCATCTGACTGTATAGTATACTGTACAAATTAATGCTACCATGTATTAAACACAGCAACAAAAACATAATGCAATAAAAAAAACATTTGAAAACTTGTAGTATTTTAGCTTTTTAAATCAAACCCAGATAACTATTATACGACCTCCTGCTGAAAGGAACTGCACATCCCATTTTAAATTTGAGGGTCTCTTCACTTCTCATGCTTATCAAAAGTCTCCCTTCCTCATACTCCAAGTTCATGAACCCAACAAACATGCAGGTCACATTTTAGGAATGCCCTCATGGACTGCAACCCATTGTGCTGCTTGTATTAATGTGAGAATCTAGTGCCTCAGTTCACTTCAGTGCCGAAGGATACTACATCACTCTCTAAACCAATCCTCCTTCTGACAAGTCTAGTTCTTTAGGATTACTATAAGCAAAATCTGATTCTTAGTGAAGAAAAGCATATTAAGATTTTTCTAAACAATGCATTTTCATAGAGTGATATTGAAGTTGATATTCACAGATTGACAATGTAGAACAGGCTCCTTGCTTAGAGTCTTAGTCGTAAATACACAAATGGATGATAAAGGAAAACTGGACATCAGTTTCAAGTACTTACCAACAGCTTTTCAAGGCTGGGCAAACCACTAACCAGTGATAGGGTGTTAGATGACCGAGCTTCATTGTTGCCTGAAGGCATCAAAGGCTATCCCATCTGGTCCAAACTGATAGAAGGGCTACTGTGGCACCATTCACAGAATTATTTACACATTTGGCTGTTTACAGGAATAGTGTATCACATAACACAGTGCATTACACCCTGCTGAGAATGGAGTTGCTTAGCTGCAGACTGGTCAGAGTAGCCATACTATCCCTTTTCCAGTTATCTGTGGGCACATAAGTATCGCAAAGGGATCTTGGAGCAATGGACGAAGGCTGTCTATTTCCAGTTTCTTTTTGCACTGGTTACTGGGGAAGTAAAGAGGAGGGATTGTGATGTTGGAACCTAGTATCAGTATTTAGCTGGGAAACCCTGGGCCAGTACAATCTTCATGTGGGTGTCAGTTTAAAACAGGCAAATTACCTACAGTAAACATCACTGAAGACCAGGCAAATCCCATATTTCCTGATGGCAGTGGCCATTTTCAGCATAACAATGCCCCTGCCAACATTGTTCATGTTAATAAAGACCAGTTTAAGGAAAATGGAACATTCGATAGGAAAGCAGTAGGACATGCAGAACCAAGTTAATCCATTGTGGCTTTACCTCACCTAAAAAAAATCTGCAGATTAATGTCTTGCCACCCAGAGGGCAAGAGAATGTTAGTAGGAAGTTGTGGTATTTCAGTTCATAGTGACTAAAAGTCAGAGGCACATAGGCTGCATGTAAATTATTGTTTGTTTAGTGCACCATTTCTGGAAACATTAAAACCTAAATTATAATATATATCTTCAGATCATGATGTTTGTACAGTCGTATGAAAAAGTTTGGGCACCCCTGATAATTTTCATGATTTTAGTTTATAAATCATTGGTTGTTCAGATCAGCAACTTGAGTTAAATATATCATATAGCAGATGAACACAGTGATATTTGAGAAGTGAAATGAAGTTATAGGTTTTACAGAAAGTGTGCAGTAACTATTCAAACAAAATTAGGCAGGTGCATAAATTTGGGCACCCCAACAGAAAAAATGACATCAATATTTAGTAGATCCTCCTTTTGTAGAAATAACAGCCGCTAAACGCTTCCTACAGCTTCCAGTCTGGATTCTGGTTGAAGGTGCTTTGGACCATTCTTCTTTAGAAACATCTCCAGTTCAGTCAGGTTTGATGGTTTCCGAGCATGGACAGCTCACATTTGTCTAGGGACTGAGATGGCCATTCCAGAATGTTGTACTGGTTCCTCTGCATGAATGCCTTAGTAGATTTTGAGCAGGGTTTTGGGTCGTTGGCCTCGGTGCAACTTTGTCACTGATTCTTGAACATTGTTCTCAAGAATCTGGAGATATTAACTGGAATATGCGATCCTCAACTTTAACAAGATTCCTAGTACCTGCACTGGCCACACAGTCCCGCAGCCTGATGGAACCGCTACCAAATTTTACTGTGGGTAGCAAATGTTTGTCTTGGGATGTGTGCCGCTCCTTGTTATGTCCAAATAACTCAATTTTAGTTTCATCAGTACACAGCACTTTATTCCAAAATGAAGCTGGATTGTCCAAATGTGCTGTAGCACACCTCAAGTGACTGTGGCGTGTCTGCAGAAAAGGCTTCTTCTGCATTACTCTCCCATACAGCCTCTCCTTGTGCAAAGTGTGCTGTATAGTTGAACGATGATTAGTGACACCATCTGCAGCAAGATGAGGTTGTAGGTCTTTGAAGGTGGTCTGTGGCTTGACTATGACTGTTCTCACCATCCTTCGCCTCTGCCTATCTGAGATTCTTCTTGGTCTGCCACTTCGGGAGTTCCTTAACTAGAACTGTGTCTGTGGTCTTCCATTGCGTCACTATGTTCCTCACAGTGGAAACTGACAGCTGAAATCTCTGAGAGAGCTTTTCCCTTTCCCTGAACCATGATGTTGAACAACCTTTGTTTTCAGGCCATTTGAGAGTTGTTTTGAGGCTCCCATGTTGCCACTCTTCAGAGAAGATGCAAAGAGGAGAAAAACTTCCAATTGGCCACCTTAACCTTTCTCATAGTTGGATTTACTTGTGTATGTAGATCAAGGGTCAATGAGCTTACAAAAAACAAATTTTGTGTTCCAATAATTAGTGCTAAAGGTATTCAAATGACAAGGGTGCCCAAATTTATGCACCTGCCTAATTTTGTTTGAATAATTACTGCACACTTTCTGTAAAACCTATAAACTTAATTTCACTTCTCAAATATCACGGTGTTCATCTGCTATATGATATATTTACCTGAAATTGCTGAGCTGGACAACCAATGATTTATAAAGAAAAATCATGAAAATTATCAGGGGTGCCCAAACTTTTTCATACGACGGTACATTGTTGTTCATTTGAAGTGCTCAGAGTGAATCAAACTGCTGCACTGACATTTGCAAATACACTCACTGCCCACTTTATCATGCACACATGTTTAACTAATCAGCCAGTCACATGGCAGCAACTCAATGTAGACATGGTCAAGAAGACCTGTCGAACTTCAAGTAGGAAAGAAAGATGATTTAAGTGACTTTGGTTGTTGGTGTTAGACAGGCTGGTCTGAGTACGCCACAACGCCACAACCTACTCGAGTGTTGTTGCTGACCACGTCCATGCCTTTATGACCAATGTATTCAAAATGCATGATGCTGTCGTGTCAATATGGACCAAAATCTCTGAGGAATGTTTCTTGCACCTTCTTAAATCCATGCCACGAAGAATTAAGTCAGTTCTGAAGGTAAAGAAGGTCCAACCCGGTACTAGTAAGGTGCATCTAAAGGAGTGGCCGATGAGTGTAGGTCTCGAACTGGTACATGTGTAGCACTGAATATGTCTAGTTTTCATCCAACCCTGTGCAAAGCAGGGTAAACAAACTTTTTATGTAGTTTAGTCCACGGTGTACATTGGTACTGAAAATGAATTGGTCTGAATTGTAGAGTGTGATCAGGGTTAAACAATAGACTACACTGGTTCAGCCAGTTATACAACATCCGGATCATTTGACTGATTTTAAGCTAAATCCAAAACAAGATATTTTGAAAACATTCTGTGATGCACACAATCTTCTGTAATTGTCATGTTGTTCTGCCCTCTGACTCTTTGAATTGTACTCTCTCACTGTGTGGCTTGGTGAAAATAGGAAACTGTGTGTGCATCCTGGGGTGACTGTTTGTAGATAGAGACATCTGGAGCATATTAAATGAGCAGACAAGACAATCTTTCTGTCTTTCCCACATACACGGAAGCCCTGCTTATTCTTAGTCTTCTAGCCACTATATGGTTAGGTTCATACATTTGTTTAAGTGTGTGTGTGTGTGTGTGTTATGTCCCCACAAGGATAGAAAGATTTGTGGAGATTTCCCCACTTTGAAGGGATAATTTGCTGGCCCCATGTGGAAAGCAGTTTTTTTTTTAAATAGAAACTGCAACTTCTTTTTGAAAAAGTTTTGGGTTAGGTGTAGAATTAATAAGCTACTGTAGTCATTATGTCAATACAAAAATCTATATTTTCGTACATTTCTAAGCCATAGTGTGTGCACGTGTGTGTAGAGGTGTTAAGAATAAACACTCCACTAGTCAGCATAACCGCATTACCATATTAAATAGGTGTCACTGCCTGAAGTGGGAGAGCCGATCAACCCTGAACTGCAGCAAAGTGTGCTATCACGTCTGTGAGACAAGAAAAATAGTAACCACTCTCACACTTTATACAGGAACAGAAAACATTAGCCTTTTATAAGAATGTCTGCACTTGAGAGACCTGGAGCAAATCTGAGCATTCAACTGATGACAGCTGTGACACAGAGAGAGACAGAGAGCTACTAATGTAGGACACCCATTTAGAGAGGGTGCGAAGCGAGGGAGGGGGAGAGAGTAAATTATGACATAGTTTATTCATGATCATTTACAAATCTGTTAATATTAACAAGGAAACGACAGCTGGCAGAAGGTACTTTTAGAGATTATTAAAGATAACTTCTGAAAGTGGATTCCAGCTCTCGTTGTCTTTCTCTTTGTGTCCGTCTCCTCTTTACACGCCACAGCTTTTGAAACAAAGTGACTCTTCCTTTCTCTCTCACACATCAATAATGGAACTCTGATCTGTGTTTAAGCTCTGACAGTGGCCTTCTGTCACTTTACTGATTAATAATACACACACAAAAAGGGGACAAACAAGGGATGAAAGAATAGAATATGTGTGCATCAGGAGCAGATGAATGACCTGTCAGTGAAGTGCATTACCGCTGCACTTTGATGGCATTTTTGCCTACACAGCAATTTATGCCTCCATCAGTGCTGAAACTTTCAAACTTTCCTACTGAATTCCAGGCACTCTGCATTTTCATATACTGATTACTTTATTAGGTACACCTCCTTGTTTCTACACTCATTGTCCATTTTTATCAGTTCCACTTATGATATAGAAGCACTTTGTAGTACATTTACAGACTAGTCCATCTGTTTCTCTACATACTTTGTTGGTATCCTTTACTCTGTTCTCTAATGGTCAGGAGCCCCACAGAACAACCACAGATCAGGAACTATTTGGGTGGTGGATCATTCTCAGCACTGCAGTGACAATAATGTGGAGTTTTTTAAACACTGCATTCATTCCAGCCCCACCATACCCACCAGAGGACAGTAACCCTCACCCTCCTCCTGTTGGCTGGGGTCGAAGTGCCGCCAACAACTTTCCTGCTTAGACTCAGTATCCTAGAGTGACTCTGTGTATCGGACTACTTAATGCCGATGTGCATATTCTACATTTTATTTGAACTATGACTCCATGACTTTAGTTTCATTCTTAGATTTATCATCTACGTCGCCCAAGGAGGTTGGGTCCCTTTTTGAGTCTTGGTCCTCCTAGTGTTTCTTCCTCATAACACTTAGGGAGTTTTTCCTTGCCACTGTCGCCCTAGGCTTGCTCAGTTTGGGATTGGACGTAGATAATAGGAGATAATCTAAAATTGTAAAGATGCTTTGAGACAATGCTTCATTGTAAAAAGCGCTATATAAATAAATCTGACTTGACTTGACTCACAGTTCACTCTATTCGACTCATCTACCATACTACTCCACCTTGTAAATGTAAAGTCAGAGACAGTAGCTCATTTGCTGTTGTGCCATTTGTCTTAGTCATCCTTTAATCCTTCATCAGTGCTCACAGGATGCTGGTGGCTGAGCATTTTTGGCTGGTGGAGTGTTATTTTCTGATTAATTCTTCATGGAATACAATCAAGGCCTCCAGTCCCAGAGGCAGCAAAGCAGCCCCACAACATTATGGAGCCTCCACACTTTTCTTTATAGGCTTCATTTCATCATCTATAACTATAACTATATTGTATCACTGGTAAACATTTCCAAAGAAATTTAGTTTGGTTTCATCTGCTCTTTTATGCCTTTATGTTTTGGGTTTCACCCTTAGAGAGCCGTTTTGTTCAGTGTTCAGGATATGGTATGGGTTGAAACCATCACTCCAGCTTCAGCAGAGACTGAAGTTCTTTGGATGTTTTACATGGTTTCTTTGCCATATTTGGAACCAACCTTTCTAGGGTTCTCTTAACAATTTTTCTCTAGCACATCCTGGAAGGTTCTTGATTGTTCTGTGAGTAGCAAACGTCTTAATGACACTTCAAATGGTCTTAGCAGATAGACTTGTACCCTTTAAACTGAATGTGCTTGGTGATAATAGCATTTCTGGTTTGCTCAGACAGCCATTGGATAGTTGGATAGTTAAGGTGAGGACAAGAGAGTGTCATTAACGTTTGCATTATTTTCAATTTTTTATCCTTTTTCCTGCCACGTTTGAATTGATATTTTTGTCTTGTGCTTTTCTGTTTCTAATACAGTATATAATTGTATACTGTATAAATCATTTTATACACTACAAAATTATATATACCCATTGCTGTATTATATTATATACTCATTCCTGTATATTTAAATCATTAATTTAAGGTCAATGATGTCAACAAACTATTGTTCATCATCTCTAACATGAACAACCTTATGTCTTTTATGTATACTACTGTCATGCATGCATGTGTTCTCTCCTGTCTCACAGTGAGTTTCTTCTAGCCTATATACTGTGTAATAGCCATTACTTCATAATTTTCCATTCAGAACACCATGGAAGTCTGCTAGTTTTCCGATCACCATTTGTTGTAGTGGGAATGTGAAAAGTGCCGGTCAAACTGGCCATAAACGCATTTAGAGCCAAGAATCAATGGCCTATCCCTTTTTATGCATTGGTAATTCATAAAAAAAAACAAGTTGTATTTTTTTATATAGCCTGTGTACATCCAAAGACTCCTAAAAAAATTATTTATTATCCATGTCTCATCCAGACAAGTCTATAAGTATACATTTTGGTAGAAAGTAACTTATTATTTATCACACAATTGTTGCATATACTCATACAGAATACAAACATATGCAAACATTGAAAGTTCAGAGTTGCACTGTCACAACCAGATCAGGATGCAGACACAAACAAAGGAAGCAGGTATAAAAAAACAGTAGCAACACAATGTAATAAGAGATGTTAGGCAAGATCAAAATCTACAAAGAGAGTCCAGAGTTTGATACTCAGGATATGTCAGTGAGTCAGAAAGTCCAGGAGCTTGGCACAGATGTGGTGGCATACATGGTACATACTTAACATGATGCGAACAGACACATGAAAAAGCGCCCAGACTTTGCAGGGAGTGAATGGATTAAACTAGAAGAAGGTGATGAGCATTAGTACTCCGGCAAATAAAACTGCAAATAGAGCTGATGAGAGCCGAGGGTGTGATACTATTGAGGGCCAAGGGATGACATGGTGGTGCTGCTGGTGCTGGTAATTCTATGTGGCAGAGCATGGATTTTCTCTGGAATGTGGAGTGGTACAGTCTGGGTGGGCACTGTGGAACTTGCATACTGGCCTTGGGTTGAGAATGTCCTTGGAGCACACTCAGCATCTTTCTTCAGGATTGTAACCTTCCATTTGATGAAGTATTACAGGCAAAAACTTCGTCAAGTGAAATATAGGATTTGTTGGACAGTGGGATCTGGGTTTGCCATCGAGGCACAGGATGGAGCACATTCTTATGCATCCTAGAATGGGCATCAATAGGGATACATGAAAATAAGGAGACAAATGTTAATACAAGGCTAAAGACAGCTTATAAATAACATCATCATCAGCTTTTTAAGAATTTTGAATGGGTCAGTGTACTTGGGCTCTCATTTCTTACTTCCTCTTTGAAGTGCATGTCTCAAATGGATGGCCAGAGCCAAACCCTGTGTGGAAGATCGATCAATAGTCTTGGATCTTTTTCCAGTATTCTATTTCCAAATTCTATTCTTCAAGGCGAAATCTAGTTCTTTTCTCAAATTCCCACTGAGTGGCATTGATGAAACAAATGGCTGACAGGGTGGATTCAGGTACCATAAAGTTGTAAGAATATCTGGCAGAACATCAGCCATACAATTCTTTGCTCTGGACTGGTAGAAGATAACAAACTGTAAGGACCAACAAGCCTGAATAAGATTAAGGGACTTGGCGTTTCTGAGGTAGTCCTTTTATTGTTTTTGGTAAAGATTGTAAATGGATGCTCCGCTCCTTTCTGCCAGTGCCTCAATTCCTCCAGTGGCAGCATAATGGCGAGAAGCTACTGCGATCACAGTCTACCAGCTGGGGAGAACTTATGGGAATATAAACCTACTGGATGAAGCTTAGAGTAGGTGTCTGAGTGATAGCATTCTTGAGGGCCTGGAATGCTAAGTCCACACCATCAGACCAGTGTAATGTGTGCGCATTAACCAGGGGAGAGCTGTGAGTGGAGCGTCGAACTTACTAAACTGACCTTTGCAAAGCCTAGGAATCGCTCCATAATTGAATTAGAAACAAACCATTTGTGAACAGTAGAGACCTAAGAGTCATCTATGGCCACCCTGGGTGAATTGATCAAATCAAGGACCTGGCTTGGTCCATGTAGGTCCACATATCTGTTTGCACATAACAGTTGTGGTGGCATTTCATCCTCAGTCAACAGGAGGGGAAGGGGAATTAGGGTCCTCTGATATGAGTAAAATAATGAGCACTTGGACTAGTGCTGAAAGAACAGCTCCGAGAGAAAACAGAGTATGTAGTTAGGGATGTTAAGCACACAGAGTCTATAATGATAACACGTTTTTGCCAAGTGCAACCTGAGACACCAGCAGCACTAACTATAACAGCATATACACCTTATAATGCGTTATATATTAATCAGAAAGCCTTTTTGCCTTAACCATAGGGGTACTGTAAAATCTTGCAAAATCAGTGACATAACAAGTCCGTGTGCCTTTTAATTTTGATTGACTGAAACACTAAATTTTGAACAGACTAAAAGGATAGAAAGCTGGATTTTGACAATCTGGTACACTACACAGTGTTTACAGAAAGCCTTTAAGCCAAGAGCACAACAGAAGATATTTCTTGATCATTTCTTGATCAAGACAAGAAAAATTCCATCTTGCCAATGGCGGGTAAGTCAGCAGGTATGTTTTTCTTCTGTAGTTTGGTATTGCAAATATGTAACCTTCGTCATTTATTCCATTATAAATGATGAAGACTACATATATAATGTAGCCACCATTATTTATATTACTGTCCCGGCATCTGTTCTGGCATCAACAATTACTAACATAAGGTGTAATGGTCCACCTCACTGTTGAGGTGTACAAGCTCTCACACCACTTAGTTTACAAATTAAGCACTGCCAAAGACTTGTACTGTTTTACAGAAGAGTGAATGCTGGTACAACCCTTAAGTTATTTACACATTCCTCTCAGTTATCCACTATAGTAGAAATAAGAGTTTCCATTTTATACATTCAATACAGAAGTACTTTTGGCAGCTTCTATGGTGTCTTATTCAGGAATTGCTCTTGAGAAGTAATGTTTATTGTTACCCCAAAAGTGAAATGAAATGTCCACCCACAGGGGCGTCACTATAAATTTATGACTAGGCTAGGGAGGTCTAGAGATAAGCCCCCTAGGTGACCCAAAAAGGGCTGCATTATGAAATTAGCATAACATTAAAAACATACAACTATTAGGAGAAATTGCCTCTTAGCAGCAAATTTGTTTGAAGAGATATGTCATTCAAAGGTTCAAAGATCTTATGACTTAACTACTATCCATCCACTAACAACAGGTACAGATTAAGCAAAGGTACAGGCAATGTTACTTGTGGTAACAGGTCCTAAATGCACTCAAATACTGAGAATATAGACTGGTACAATCAAAGGTGCATCTGGTCTGCAGCCGTGTTCATTCAGTACCAGCCAAAAATAGCTTTTAAAATTGAAGTTTGTTAGCTGACTAAATCCAGTAAATGCAGCTTTCATTATGAGAAACTATTTCTAGATCTATTTAACTTCATTTTTCCCATTTCCTGCCAACTACTAACTAAGCATTTTAACTCCAATTAAACTTATTAGAATGTTTTATTTAACTGCAAAAATCCTCTCACCTGACTGTTCTTTGGAGGAGCTGCTGGAGTTACAAAAATGTTTCATATATCCATCTATAGGTAAAAAAATAATTCTAATATTGTAATCAGGTATCTGTAAAATATACATCAACATGAAGAGGGAAAAGCCATCCATTCATGACTGCCCTAAATACTGCAATGTTTCAATTGAACTCTAATAGCCTTATTCAGTAGTCCAACTGATAGCCCGTCATAGATCAAACATTCTACCTTCATTTCAGGGATGTTTTGGGGCAGCAGCGTTTCCCCCAGACCATATTGCATCAAATTTCATTACATTGTGAATATGGAAACACATAAAACAATTGAATAAAAGAGAATAAATAACAAAAAATTGCTGGAAATTTAAAGTAACAATGTGTATTTGGTGTAGGGCGGGGTTGGGGAGAACATTGGAGAACATTTTGGTGGGGCTATAGCCCCCCTACAGGTCTAATGACGTCCATGTCCACCCATATACATACTCATATATTTAAAAAGAAAATTTAATTAAATATATAGTGCCAAAAATCTCCATCTGTTGCAGGTATTTTTTTCTCTTTCACTGGTGTTTTTAAATGATTGTTATAGAGAAAAGTGCGACGGTACAGAGGTGTCCATAATGACTGCAGTGAGTGTGTGTTGTGTGTGCTCCCATACAACATGTACTAGTGGTCTTGTTTGATCTGTAGTATTGTCAAAGATCGACACTGATGTAAGGATTCTCTGCTTATCCCAAGAACCCAGATACATTTTCTCCATAGAAAGTAGGCATTTATACTTCTCTCTCTTTTTCCCTTTGTCTGTATCTAAGTGATGCTGCTGGACACTACTGAATCCACTTCGGAACTTGGCTGGACAACATATCCTGACACTGGCGTGAGTTTTAAAATGTCTGTCTGTCTCCATTATGAGGAACATCTAGCGGTAAACCTTCTTAGAATAATTAAAAACAGTTAGGAGCAACGGCCATACTACTGCCTATGATTTTGGATGAAATGGCTTTTGGCGATATAAGACCTTTATTCATGTAAATAACTTTTTCAAGTTGTATAAGCAATTATCATGCTCTTCTGTTCTACAATATGGTTAGTGATCAAAATAACATCACATTCAAGAAACTGTTTTATTTATGTAAAATTTGAAAGAAAGAAATATTTGAGATTGTAGCTCCTGCTGGAAACTGCATTCCCTCAGGCCCTTCTTGTTAAAGGAAAGGATTTTGTCTAAGTGTATAAGCATATTTGTTTGTTACACATTTGTTATGTGGACACTTCTGCTTGCTGCCCTACAGGCAGAAGACGAAATAGTTCATTGCCAAGTGGAATCACTGAAGTAATTTTATCGGAGTGAAACTATGCATTTGGCAGTATGCCTATGTACTATCTAAGGGTATAGGATGAAGAAGTCCGGGGCTTTGGATCGGTGTTGGAAACATGTTGTGGCTACAATCTGTCTGGACCAAGAGTTAGAGACAAGTGACGAGTGTAAAGCAGCTGCTGGAAGTGTAGTATTCTAAAAACTGTATATCTGTTCTTATTCGTATCCATTTTCTCATTACATGTTATTCTGATAATCTCCATAATCTCGTTGTTCTTGTTTGTTCTGGAGCCTGTTAATCATTCCATCTGTGCTTTTATATACCCCTCCGTGATTCTCTCGTTGCTCAACCCCCCCACCCATCTGCCTACTCAATTTAAACACGTCCTCCCTGTTTAGCTGACAGTCTGTGTCTCTCCTCTTTCTGTTCTGTTCCTAAGTGTTAATTTGTAATCAAACGGTTATGGTACGTTGTACGGAATCTTTCTCTTTTCCCATTTGTCCTGTTCTATGTTATGTAATCCCTGATCCAAGAGCCACCTTTTTGTGTAATTGGGTGTGATGTGATTGGCTTCCTGGAGAGCTTGGTATTTATGGGATTTCAGCTCAGCTTAATTGCAACCAATATGGCATTTCGGTTGAGGCTTCCCTCTAAGTACTCGGCATTTGCTACACAAGAAAACATTTTGAAGACATGTTTCATTTTTTACCATGCTGTACATTATTATTGTATCACATGCACCTACATACAACAGTGAAGCTTTTCTTTTCTGTTCTTTCTCGCTCTGGGCTGTTTTTACCATTTCACGTGTGATTAATCCTGCTTTCTAAGCAAGCACTACAACAATTATACATACAAAAATTAACAATGTCCATTTGCATGTACGTCCGTGGTCCTATAAGGTTTTTATACTTTTTATTAAGGTTATATACAGTGGGGCAAAAAAGTATTTAGTCAGCCACTGATTGTGCAAGTTCTCCTACTTAGAAAGATGAGAGGGGTCTGTAATTTTCATCATAGATACACTTCAACTATGAGAGACAAAATGAGACAAAAATCCAGGAAATCACATTCTAGGATTTTTAAAGAATTTATTGTAAATAAATATTTGGTCAATAACAAACGTTCATAACCTCTGTTGGCAATGACAGAGGTCAAACATTTCCTGGAAGTCTTCACAAGGTTTGCACACACTGTAGCTGGTATTTTGGTCCATTCCTCCATGCAGATCTTCTCTAGAGCAGTGATGTTTTGGGGCAACACAGACTTTCAACTCCCTCCACAAATGTTCTATGAGGGAGTAAGTCTGGAGACTGGCTAGGCCACTCCAGGACCTTGAAATGCTTTTTACGGAGCCACTCCTCGTTGCCTGAGCGGTGTGCTTTGGCTCATTGTCATGCTGGAAGACCCAGCCATGTTCCATCTTCAATGCTCTCACTTATGGAAAGAGGTGTTGGCTTAAAATCTCACTATACATGGCCCCATTCATTCTTCCTTTAACACGGATCAGTCGTCCTGTCCCCTTTGCAGAAAAACATCCCCAAAGCATGATGTTTTCCACCCCCATGCTTCCCAATAGGTATGGCGCAACTCAGAATTCTTCTTCTTCCAAACATGGCGAGTTGAGTTTTTGTCAAAAAGTTCTATATTGGTTTTTTCTGACCACATGATATTTTCCCAGTCCTCTTCTGGATCACCCATATGCTCTCTGGCAAACTTCTGATGGGCCTGGACATGTACTGGTTTAAACAGAGGGGCACGCCTGGCACGCCTGAGTCCCTCTCAGCATAGTGTGTTACTGATGGTAGCTTTGTTACTTTGGTCCCAGCTCTCTGCAGGTCATTCATCAGGTCCCTCCATGTAGTTCTGGGATTTTTGCTCAACGTTCTCATGATCATTTTGACCCCACAGGATGAGATCTTGTGTGGGGCCCCAGATCGATCAATGGTCTTGTATGGCTTCCATTTTCTTACAATTGCTCCCACAGTTGATTTATTCACACCAACCTGCTTGCCTATTGTAGATTCACTCGTCACAGCCTGCTGCAGGTCCACAATTTTCATCCTGGTGCCCTTCCACAGCTCTTTGGTCTTGAGTTTGGAGTCTGACTGTTTGAGGCTGTGGACAGGTGTCTTTTATACAGATAAGGAAGTCAAACAGGTGCCATTAATACAGGTAATGAGTGGAGGACAGAAGAGCTTGTTAAAGAAGAAGTTAGAGGTCAGAGGCCAGAAGTCTTGCTTGTTTGTGGGTGACCAAATACTTATTTCTCACCATGATTTACAATTAAATTATTTAAAAATCCTACAATGTGATTTCCTGGATTTTTTTTCTCCTTTTGTCTCTCATAGTTGAAGTGTACCTATGATGAAAATTACAGACCTCTCTCATCTTTCTAAGTAGGAGAACTTGCACAATCAGTGGCTGACTAAATACTTTTTTGCCCCACTGTACCTACTGAACCCAAGAACTGCGTATTTGCAATGCAGCACACCAGAGTTAAACTTGAAAGAGTGCGATAAGGAGGGGGTGAGCTTTTTTTTTTTATTTGAATGCGCTCAATGAAACCTAATTTACTCCAATACAGATGAGCTAAGATTTGCTGAAGTGAGCTGATTGGCTAATGCTAGATACGAATTATTACACACTCTGATGCCTATAATTGCAAACTATACTGACTTTACTAAACGTAGTATTCAACTTTTTTTTTTTCTGAAGTCATCTGTATCCTAAGCAATAATAGCAACAGGAAAGTTCCAGAAGCAGTCATCAGCAATCATTCTTATGACACATAAATAAGAAATATTGGAAACATAACCAACCACACACATGGTGTGGCTGGTTCTCTTGGAATAACCTTATGTTTGATGTCCATTCTCTTGTGTAACACTCTCTTCTTCATCCCTTCCTGTCTTTAGTGGGATGAAGTTAGCGTGCTTGATGACAAGGGCAAGCTTATCCGCACCTTTGAGGTATGCAATGTCAATTCAAAAAACCCGCGTCTCTATGACAATGGCTGGCACTCCATTCCGATAAACGTCAGTTGCTCACGATTTTCTCACCCTGCGCTTTTCTGTGCGTGACTGCGCGAGTTTGCGTTCACCCTCGCCAACATGCAGGGAGACTCTCACCCTTTACTACAGGCAGGCCGACTCCCAGAAAGAGCTGGAGAAAACCTGGAGCGCCGAGGTGAGAGACACAATTCCTCTTTCTTCTACAACTACTTTTCTTTTAGAAAACACATCGTGTTTCTGGCATCTTGTACTTCACACCCGCACAGTGACAATCAACAATTCTGGCAGTCTGGTATAAATTCTTTCCTTGGAAATTACAGCCAAGAAATAGAACAGTTGAGACAAATGAGCTGTTGCCTGGGAACATTTGTTCACAATGCCTTCAAGATCACAAAACTGTATGAACCTCGTTTTTCATTATATTAGTCATGAGGAGGGTCATTTGAGAGGGTATTTTTTTCGTAGTGCTATGCAGTTTTATTGGCCTTGTTTAAAAAAAAGAAAAGCTTTGTATGAGCTAACACTTCCAGGCTTTTTTTACTGAAACTGTCTGTCTGTTTCATAAGTATAATGACAAGCCTGATCATGCAGAGTACTGTGCAAAATATTAATCCACCACTGGATTTGTTGTTTTAGCAATAGTCTAATGACCATATATAATTATTTCTCACACTTTTCAGGACAAAATGACTTCTGCAGGCAAAAGTCAATATTTAGAGTGACATCTCCAAAAAAGTTATTTCTTGGCTGCTACCCTTCCAAAAAGACCTTTAATGATCAAGCTTATTAAGACTGTAGAAGAATTAACTAGGCATCCTGATGAAGCTGCCAGATGCTGCTATTGCTTAAGCGTAAGGGTAGGTCACACAAATACTTGCCACTGTAGCGTATAGAAGCTGGTCTTTTTTCAGTTTCATTAATACTGCATACAAATTTCCTTAATTTTCTGGCTGTATTCTAATAAAAAGACTGAGAAATAATTTTATATGGGAGATGTGTTATGGACACAATTATTTTTCTGTATAAAATTGTGCAAAATATTTCTTTATGAAATTATGACATTTATTTGGGAATACATACTGTCTCTGCGTGTGTGTGTGTGTGTGTGTGCGTGCGTATGTGCGTGACCTACATATTTGTAAACCAGACTCTGGCCACTCCAGTTATATATGGTTTGTGTTGAATAGCAGCTGCGACTTGTTACGAAGTATATGACTATCCATAATCAGAACTTACATTTTTGATAACGTTTCTGATTACACGTCAAAAGACATATAAATTGAATGTCATGTATGTGGGATGTACTGCATAAAAAAAAGAAAAGTCCTATTCTTAACCTGTTCTAATTCTGCCGTATTCTCTTTTTATATAAATTACTTATGCTTTAGTGTAACTACAATACATTTGAAGTACAAATTACATTAAGTACACTGGTACCTCGGTTCTCGTTGTTAATTTGTTCCAGAAGCCTTGTCGAGAACTGAAAACGATGAGTACTGACCTAATTTTTGTCATAAGGAATGATGTAAATTGAATTAATCCGTTCCAGACCCCCAGAAAATCCACACTGTATAAGGCATTGGTTCTCAAACTGTGGTATGTATATGCCAGATGACCTTGGAACATGTACTTGAAAATCTAAAATTTATCCTTAAATTACATGTTGTAGACTTTTCATAATTTTGTTTTAATAAAATTAATTTGTGTTTGGTGTTTAAAAAATAGCATGTGGGCTATGCGGTCACCTGTAGTTCATTACATTTAGACTGCACTAACTGCATCCCAAGTTTTGAATTCTGGTCCAGAGTCCAGTACTTTAACCACTAGGCTACCATAGTCCCTGCATCAAGAACCATCATTCATCAATAACTGATAGAACCACATGGACAAGGGATTATTTTATCAACCTTACAAATACGTAGTTACATTCACAAATGCCACTTAAAACGTTACTGTGCAAAAAAGAAGCCTTATGTTAACCATGTCCAGAAGTGGCGTCAACTACTCTAGGCTTGGAGGCATCTGGGATGGAACATCACACAGTGGAAATGTTTATTGTGTTATTGTGGTCAGATGAATCAGTATTCCAGATCTTTTTTTGAAGAAATGAACCCTGTGTGCTCCGAACCAAAGATGAAAAGGACCATCCAGACTTATCAGCAAGAAGTCCAATAGCCAGGCTCTGTCATGGTACGGGATTGTATCAGTGCCCTTGGGAAAGATAATTTGCACCTCTTAATGCTCAAAAGTACACTGTGATTTTAAGCCAACATGAGCTACCTTCAAGATGTCCATGCATTTTTCAGCAAGACCTTGCAAAACCATATGGCTGCAGATGAAGAGAAGCTACTGGCCTGACCTGCCTGCCACCATCCTAACCTGTCCCCAATACAGGATGTGTGTAGAATTTTGAAACGAAAGACAACAACAATGACCCCGTACTGTTGCAGTGTTTTTTCCGATATGGGGTGAAACCACAGTCTTGCACCCTGCATCAATTTGTCCTAGTTTCAGACTAACCTTGTGGCATATGTCCAGCTCTGAGATTTTTGTTTACATAGGGGGGTTGAACAGCATGCATGCTTATTACACAGAATCCCCAGCACCACGAAACAGCAATTTCAAATGCAAATTAATGTTCAGCAGTGGGAAACGGGATCAGATGAGTGTTAGGGATTACAGTATGTTTGCTTCTGACTCCTTTACTTTTGTACAAATACACTACTGGCCAAAAGTTTTAGAACAGCCCTATTTTTCAAGCTTTTATTGATATTTACACATTGTAATGTCTCAATGTAATCTGAAAAAAAAAACACTGTACAAATAAACAACTAGGGAAGAAGGAAGCACAAAATTGTTTTGTTTAACAAGCTTGAATGTAAGATTTTCACTCAACAACATTTTGCAGGTACAATAGCCACCAGCTTTGAGGTATTCTGGAAATCAAGTACTGATTCTTATGATCTTTATAACGCTGTCACAAAATGTCCCAAACATCTATTGCATTTGTAGGTTGCTGTGCTTTCACTCTTCTGTCCAGTTCATCCCAAACCAGCTTGATCTATGGTCTAAGTCTGTGCTGTCCTGGCTGATTCATTTGAAGCCTAGTGTCTTGTTCTTGTCAGATGAGGTAGTTCTGACATAGCCAGGGCTATCATTGTCTTGCTTGTTTATTCACTAGAAAGTATTAGTATCTGATTAAATGTCAATACAGCAGAAAATTTTTGGTGTTTTTGGCAAAACTAAAACTATTTGCCTGTAGTGTACTTTTGCACAACTCACAACTACAAGACTATAGTTGGAGTTTATACTGAAGTACTCTACAGGAGATATGTTGCATGCTTTTATTTCATATTCTCAATTAGCTTAGTGAGGAAAGAATGGAGTTTGTTGCATATGTATATGCATATTTTAAGCATCAGATGAATTCTACAACTGCACTTATAAACTGGTCTCATTCAGGTCAAAATTATGGGTTGTAGTAACATGACCAATGCTACTTATGCAAAGGATAGGAATATGGTTGAAAATGCTAGAGTGTAAAAAGAAGTAAGAATATAATTTCTTGCAAGTACAGGTATGCATCACACATCATCCATGATGCATCCAGTGAAACTGCACATTATGCGACCAGTTGTCCAAACACCATATTAAATATGTGTGCATATATATATATATATATATATATATATATATATATATATATATATATATATATACAGTGAGGCAAAAAAGTATTTAGTCAGCCACTGATTGTGCAAGTTCTCCTACTTAGAAAGATGAGAAAGGTCTGTAATTTTCATCATAGGTACACTTCAACTATGAGAGACAAAATGTAGGATTTTTAAAGAATTTAATTGTAAATTATGGTGGAAAATAAGTATTTGATCACCCACAAAAAAGCAAGATTTCTGGCTTTCACAGACCTGTAACTTCTTTTTTAAGAAGCTCATCTGTTCTCCACTCGTTACCTGTATTAATGGCACCTGTTTGACCTCGTTATCTGTATAACAGAAACCTGTCCACAGCATCCAACAGTCAGACTCCAAACTCAACCATGGCCAAGACCAAAGAGCTGTCGAAGGACACCAGGAAGAAAATTGTAGACCTGCACCAGGCTGGGAAGAGTGAATCTACAATAGTCAAGCAGGTTGGTGTGAATAAATCAACTGTGGGAGCAATTGTAAGTCATACAAGACCATTGATAATCTCCCTTGATCTGGAGCTCCACGCAAGACCTCATCCCGTGAGGTCAAAATGATCATGAGAACGGTGAGCAAAAATCCCAGAACTACACGGAGGGACCTGATGAATGACCTGCAGAGAGCTGGGACCAAAGTAACAAAGCTACCATCAGTAACACACTACACCGAGAGGGACCCAGATCCTGCAGTGCCAGGCGTGTCCCCCTGCTTAAGCCAGTACATGTCCAAGCCCGTCTGAAGTTTGCCAGAGAGCATATGGATAATCCAGAAGAGGATTGGGAGAATATCATGTGGTCAGATGAAACCAAAATAGAACTTTGTGGTAAAAACTCAACACGCCGTGTTTGGAGAAAGAAGAATGCTGAGTTGCACCATAACTACTGTTAAGCATGGGAGTGAAAGCATCATGCTTTGGGGCTGTTTTTCTGCAGAAGGGGACAGGACGACTGATCCGTGATAAGGGAAAAATGAACAGGGCCATGTATTTAAGCCAAAACCTCCTGATCAGTGAGAGCATTGAAGATGGAACGTGGCTGGGTCTTCCAGCATGACAATGATCCCAAACACACCACTCGGGCAACAAAGGAGTGGTTCCGTAAAAAGCATTTCAAGGTCCTGGAGTGGGCTAGCCAGTCTCCAGACCTCAATCCCATAGAAAATTTGTGTAGGGAGCTTAAAGTCCGTGTTGCCCCAAAACATCACTACTCTAGAGGAGATCTGCATGGAGGAATGGTCCAAAATACCAGCTACAGTGTGTGCAAACCTGGTGAAGACTTACAGGAAATGTTTGACCTCTGTCATTGCCAACAAAGGTTATGTTACAAAGTACTGAATTGAACCAAATTTATTGACCAAATACTTATTTTCCACCATAATTTACAATTAAATTCTTTAAAAATCCTACAATGTGATTTCCTGGATTTTTTTTTCTCTCATTTTGTCTCTCATAGTTGAAGTGTACCTATGATGAAAATTACAGACCTCTCTCATCTTTCTAAGTAGGAGAACTTGCACAATCAGTGGCTGACTAAATACTTTTTTGCCCCACTGCAAGCGCATTAACTCTGGTGGCTGCATCGCCAAGACGCAGGGGTTTTTTTCCCCTCCCTTTGTATCTCTGGTGTGCCGGGTTGCAGTGATGCAGTACTTCTTACTTTGCCAGTCTATACAGTTTTTTTCTTAATAATTAACCTTAATAATAAGGGTAATAACCTTATTGGACCACAGACATATATGTGAACAGACATTGTCTAAACAGACGTCATGTGGCGTATACCTGTTGTACTTGTCTCACTTTTTCCATGAATTATAAGGCCTTGGATCACCGTCACACTCACATTTTCATTGCTTGTATTAAGGTCAAGGCTTTGCTGTCCATTATGTGCTGAGCTAGAAACGGTTCCATTGACACTTCCAATCTAGTTTTTTTCCTCTTTTTGTCTGTGTTTCATTAGCCTTCCAGTGGGGAGACCAGAGAGGGCTGGGTGAAGATAGACACCATTGCAGCAGACAAGAGTTTTAGCCGCGTGGAGCCTAGTCATCCACATCAGTACAAACCTGACCGGATGCGTGGCATCAATGTCAAAACCCTCAGCTTTGCCCCCCTGACACGCCGCGGGTATTACAGCAACTACCCCTGACCTTTTGCAGTCAAATTCATATCCCTGCATGGTCCAGAGCTAATATGTAATGGGTCACTTCACAGAAATTAAATTAGAAACTGTGTCCTTCAGCTGGCAATGTCCCTGCAGAGTAATTCAACTGAATAAATATCAATGTGGTACAAAGCCAATATTTGTAAGAATAGTGTCTGGGTGGAAAGACAATGAAAGACTGGAATTATTCAACAAACGTTGTCCAGATATGCACCGTTTAACGTCTGCATTACGTTCTGTGGAACAATGGACGTTGTCCAGGCACTACCAATCACACAGTAGTTTAGATACTTAGTTTGTTTATTTATTTGCTTTATTTAATGTCACTTTCAGCATCAATGGTTATTTAGGACAGACAGAAGGTCACATTGATACACAAAGTTACTACAAAACTCAGATCGGGTCGCATTAGTGTAATCAGTTAACATAATGTATGTCTTTGGACATTGGGAGGAAACCAGAGCACCTGGAGTAAACCCACGTGGATCACTGGATCACTGTGAGGCGACCATGCTAACTACAGTGCTGGTCTAGTGACTGCACATAGTGTGTTTTTTTAAACAATAATATAAATTAAAAGACAATATGTTTTAACACAGTACAGTACTGTACAATACAGTAATTCTTATCTTTGTATCTTTTATAAAACTTGAAACACTTATGGAAGATGAAAATGAAAAAGAAAGTAGAAGCATGCCATGTTTTTTAAGCCTTTCAAGACTGTGATTCTCTTTTCTGTCAGCAGGTATAGCAAGGGATTGCTTGTATTACTTTTCTGTCCTTCAAACGTGAATTAGATATATATAAGACAGAATTTTATTTCCTATTATAATTCTTAAGACCTAGGCTTTTAAACCAAACGGCTATTGATCAAATGGACATTAAATGACACTATATTTTCACTGACCTAAATCAGAGATGAGCATACAGTGCATTTATTACATGATGTACCCTCTCTCTCTCTCTCTCTCTCTCTCTCTCTCTCTCTCTCTCTCTCTCTCTCTCTCTCTCTCTCTCAGGTTTGTGCTAGCTATAGTAGACAGTGGTGCATGTGTGTCACTTATGGGTGTATCCATATTTTACCGACGCTGTCCAGCAACAACGTTGTACCTGGCCTCTTACCCAGCCACACCTTCAGGGGCAGAGCCCACAGCTCTAGTGTCAATGACCGGAACATGTGTACCCCACGGCCAATCACAGAGTGGCACTGTGCCCCGGATGCACTGTAATACAGAAGGTGATTGGATGGTGCCTGTAGGAGGATGTATGTGCGATGCTGGGTATGAACCAAACGAGAATGGATCTGCCTGTCTTGGTGAGTCATTGTACGCTGAGGTGTTTTTTTTTTTATTTCAAGTAAGTACAGTATATACAACCCCAAATCAGAAAAAGTTGGGATGGTATGGAAATGATGAAAAAAAAAATTAAAAGTTCCATACATTTACTTTGACTTTTATTTCATTGCAGACAGCATGAACCTGAGATATTTCATTTTTTTTTTTTTTGTCAACTTCATTTCATTTGTTAATAAACATCCATTCCTGCATTTCAGGCTTGCAACACATTCCAAAAACAAGTTGGGACGGGGCAATTTAGGGCTAGTAATGAGGTAAAAATAATAATAATAATAATAATAATGGGATTCCAAAGAGGTCACATAAACCGATTTTAATCATGATTTTGTATAAAAGCAGTATCCAAGAAAGGATAGATCCAAGGATGATCCAATATTACATATTAGTGAGTGGCTGTTGATCAGTCCTGCACACAGGCTTGGAGGAATTTTAGCCCATTCCTCCGTAAAGAACAGCTTCAACTCTGCGATGTTGGTGGGTTTCCTCACATTAACTGCTCGCATCAGGTCCTTCCACAACATTTTGATTGAATTAAGGTCAGGACTTTGACTTGGCCATTCCAAAACATTAACTTTATTCTTCTTTAACCATTCTTTGGTAGAACGACTTGTGTGCTTAGGGTCGTTGTCTTGCTGCATGACCCACCTTCTCTTGAGATTCAGTTCATTGACAGATGTCCTGACATTTTCCTTTGGAATTCTCTGATATAATTCAGAATTCATTGTCCCATCAATGATGGCAAGCTGTTGTGGCCCAGATGCAGCAAAACAGGCCCAAACCATGATACTACCACCACCATGTTTCACAGATGGGATAAAGTTCTTATGCTGGAATCCAGTGTTTTCCTTTCTCCAGTTTGGTCTTGTCCATTCTCAAAACATTCTTCAAATAGCCTTCTACGTGATCTTTAGCAAACTGCAGACGAGCAGCAATGTTCTTTTTGGAGAGCAGTGGCTTTCTCCTTGCAACCCTGCCATGCACACCATTGTTGTTCAGTGTTCTTCTGATGGTGGACTCATCAACATTAATATTATCCAATGTAAGAGAGGCCTTTAGTTGCTTAGAAGTTACCCTGGGGTCCTTGACATCGCCAACTATTACACACCTTGCTCTTGGAGTGATCTTTGTTGGTTGACCACTCCTGGGGAGGATAACAATGGTCTTGAATTTCCTCCATTTCTACACAATCTGTCTGACTGTGGATTGGTGGAGTCCAAACTCTTTAGAGATGGTTTTGTAACCTTTTCCAGTCTGATGAACATCAGCAACTCTTTGTCTGAGGTCCTCAGAAATCTCCTTTGTTCGTGCCATGATACACTTCCACAAACATGTGTTGTGAACAGCAGACTTTGATAGATCCCTGTTCTGTAAATAAAACAAGGTACCCACTCACACCTGATTGTCATGCCATTGACCTGACTCTAATTTCACATTCAAATTAACTGCTAATCCTAGAGGTTCACAAACACACTAATATGTAATATTGGATCATTTTCTTCAATAAATAAATGTCCAAGTATAATATTTGTGTCTGATTTGTTTAACAGGGTTCTATTTATCTACTTTTAGGAGTTGTCTGAAAATCTGATGATGTTTTACGTCATATTTATGTGTGTGTGTGTGTGTGTGTGTGTGTGTGTTACTTTGCTATTTCCTATTCATTTTCTTTTTTATTTCCATTTTCTTCAAGTGACTCTTGCTGCTAGTCAGGCCATCACTTTAACAAACAAATTTGTTCTTAATGACTTGCCTGGTTAAATTAAAGGTTAAAGAAATAAAATGCACAATATCTGGGATACAGTTGTGTGAAGTATGGGTCTTTGAATTATTTTCTAACCTCTAGTTCAGTTTTTGCTTTGTCACCATTGGTCTGCATCAGAAGAGTGTGAGCATGTTGTGTTGTTGTTGTTGTGTCAGTGTGGCTCTGAATCAATAGTCCATAGAGCTCCTGTCACTGTAATTATAATCTGACCGACAGAACACTGTTTGTATGTAGGGAAGGGCCACCAGATTGTTTAAAAACCAAAGAGACCATCTGCAGTGCCCAGTGTATTTTTCATGGTGTGTGTATGTGTGTCACTAATGCCAGTGCCTACATGAGCAGAAGAATGTGGAGTGCGCACTCATACTGGATGCTTCTGCAGGTGGTTTGTGTGCGTGTGTGTGTGCATGCGTGTGCGTGTGTTTTTCTTTCTTTGTCCTTGACCACCATATATCTCTGTGTGTGCAGGCAGTTGATGCAAGTGTTCTCTTTTGTCCGAGTGCTGCTTTGTTCACTAAGAGAGAGAAGAGAACAGGAGCTCTTGAGGATAAATGATGGTTTGCTATCAACAAGTGCTCTCGCTCCTTCTCTATGTCCTGAGGGAGTGGCAGCAGAGAGAAAGACAGGAAGACACAAGAGGACTCGATCAAGCTAGATTTCTAGGGTAATCGGGCAAAAGTGAAAAGAAATTTGGATGTATCTTTAAGAGGAGGTGAGGGGAAAGGAGAGGAAAAACAGAAAACAACAGAGAACCAGATAGAGCAGTGGGACAGAGAGGGACGTGACATATATAGGTCATGATGACATATTGGTCACTCAGCTATGAGCAAGTGACTGAAAGCACAGAAAGAAGGGGAAAGAGACTAACATACAGTGAGTGGACACATGATTATGGTGTAAGGATTAGGATTGAGCTAAAAGAGATCTTTTATTAAGATAGAAGCATGGACAGACAGGCTACAGATGCCTTAGAGCCTGGACATGGTTAACATATGACTTCTTTATTTTAAGTACCATTTGAGAATGTAACTCTGTATTGTAGCTCTTGCCCATGTGGTTATATTCACTGTTGATGAATGACGGTTCTTGCAGTGCTGTCTGGGGGATCAGAGAGTGTGTTCAATTTAGGCTTGCGCCCTTGCCCATTACAGACTGAAATTCCTCCAAATTCCTTGAATCATTTAATGGTATTTTGCACTGTAGAGGAAGAAATATGGAAATCTCTTTGAGGAAATCTTTCTTTGAGGAAAATTTCAATAATTTTCTCACACTTTCTTTACCTCATTACTAGTTCTAAATTGCCCCTGTCCCAACTGTTTTTTAAATGGGTTGCAGGCCTGAAATGCAAAAATGGTTGCATGTTAACAAATGATATGAAGGTCACCAAACAAGACATGAAATATCTTGGGTTCTTACTGTCTGCAATGAAATAAAGGTCAATGTAAGTACAACACTGTTATTTTTTTAATTTGCATTTTGGGTTTGTATATTGTATATTTCCACATGTGGGTCAAGAATAGTCTGTCAACAGGGTCTGGTGATCAGTGACTAAGACTGAATTAAGGGTTAATTATAATTAGTTATATAATTAGTTAGTTATAATTAATTAAAATTTAGTATACTTAGGGATGTCTAAGTTGTATGAGTTGAGTGTTTAAAAAGCCCTAGCAATGCTACTATTGACTGTTAAAACATGAATGTCCTCTAGACTAGAGGTATGCAGTCCATGTCCATATTGACCCAAGCAATATTAGTAAATCATTTAAGGAGATAATCTAAAGTTAATGCTGTTCTGCCGGTCAGAGAAAGAGATGGTGGCTGATGGATGGTGTCTTTAGGGCTGTAATGGAGGAAGAATTTGTGTGTACTTTTATACACTTAATATTGCTTCAGGAAAGTTGTATGTTTAAGAAACATATGAAATGTACTTAAGTATTAAAAGGCATATAATTGTTTCTATACATCTTAAGGGAGTAGAGTTGTCATGAATATAATTCAGTTTTGGCCTGAAACCAGGAGATCATGAAAGCAGGCAAATTGATCTCAAAATCTTGACATTTGCTTGAATACTTTAAACTGTAGACTTTAGTTTAAACAGGAATTCTTGAAAGTTGAAATCTTGTGTAAGCGGGCAGGCAAACTAGTTTAAAAAGAAGGAACCAGTCTTCTGTTCCATAAGTGAAAAAAATAATATTTAAGGTAAGGCCATGGATGGGATGAGGACAGCAAAGCATCAGACATTTTGTGAATGTAGGCTTATGCTCTTTGTATGCAGTGATCAAATCAAATGAACCTAAATTAAAATGCAGTTGTGCTCTAACTGGTACATTTTAGTCTGAAAGTACATTATATTCTATTTGATATTCAGGCTTTTATTTATTTTCTCAGATGTTAAATAAATGTAGTAAAAAGTACAGTTTTACTTTGAGATGTAGTGGAAGTAAAAGTTTCAAATAAAAAATACCCCAAAGGAAAAATACTTGAAAATTGTACTTATAGGTTAAGTACAGCAATTGAGTAAATGCACTGCTTCTAGGAAAATGCCAGCTCTCACCCTCCAAAGTACCCTCTGTGACAGCTTAGGAACTCAGTGGGTGGTAACTGAAAAAAAGCTCATTGCTGACCATAACTTAATTTTTCCTTCTTTTTCAATTACATTAAAATGCCATGTAAATTACACTTTACACTTAATCAGAAAACTGATAAAACAAGGTGTTATCTACTTCTACTACTGCTGGCAGAAATGCTTCATCTATTATCAAAAAGTAAAATATTTGATCAAGTTGTTAATTGTACTGATATACACTCACCAACCACTTTATTAGATACACCTTGCTTATACCAGGTTTGATCCCTTTTGCCTTCAGAACTGCCTTAATTCTTCGTGGCATAAATTCAATAAGTTCCTGGAAACATTCCTCAGAGATTTTGTTCCATATTGACTTGATGGCATCATGCAGTTGCTGCACATCCATGATGCAAATTTTCCATTCCACCACATCCCAAAGGTGCTCTACTGGATTGAGATCTGGTGACTGTAGAGGTCATTCGAGTACAGTGAGCTCATTGTCATGTCCAAGAAACCAGTTTGAGATGATTTGAGGTTGTGACATGGTGCATAGAACATGGGTACACTGTAGTCATAACGGGATGGACATGGTCAGCAACAATACTCAGGTAAGCTGTGGTGTTCAGAGTATGCTCTATTGGTATTAAGGGGCAAAAGCTTGCCAAGAAAATATCCCCCCCACCATTACACCACCACCAGCAGCAGCCTGAAACGTTGATACTAGGGAGTATGGATCCATGCTTTCATGTTTATTACTTCAAATTCTGGCCCTACCATCCAAATATTGCAGCAGAAATTGAGACTCATTAAACCAGGCAACAGTTCCTGCTGCTGTAGCCCATCTGCTTTAAGGTTTGACATGTAATGCATTCAGAGATGCTCCGCTGCATACCTCGGTTGTAATGAGTGGTTGACTTACTGTTGCCTTTCTATCAGCTTAATTCTGGCATTCTCCTCTGACCTCTGTCATCAACAAGGCATTTTCACCCAGAGAACTGCCACTCACTGGATATTTTCTCTTTTTTTGGACCATTCTCTGTACCATGGACCATTCCCTAGACATGGCTGTGCATGAAAATCCCAACAGATCAGCAGTTTTTGAAATACCAGACCAGACCGTGTAGCTCCAACAACCATACCATGTTCACCAAGTCACTTAAATAAATTTCTTCATTTTTGTGATGCTCAGATTGAACTTCAACACGACGTCTTGACCATATCTGCATACCTAAATGCATTGAGTTGCTGCCATGTGATTGGCTGATTAGATATTTGTGTTAAGGAGTAACACAACAGATATACATAAAATTGGCTGGTGAGTGTATGCACAACATCATGTTCTTTGTTTTCAGTGTTCTCAAAAATATATAAAGCATTTTCAGTTGATTATGATTTCAAAGTACTCTGAACCATGAACCATGCTTGGGTGATTGTGGTTTTCAAAATATTTGGACTGAATCAATCCTTTAAATAGCATCTAGCATTACATATCTAGCAGCTCTGGTGGCTTGGTGGTAAGAACCAGCTGTTGGAAACAGCAGTTCCTGAAGACTTGGGTTTGAACCCCAGTTGTGTTTGCAATGTGAATTTCTGGTGATGCATTTATGAAATGCTGCGATGGATCAGCACCCTGTCCAGGATATGTTCTGCTTTGCATTTAGGATTTTGTGTGTTTGATGTATTTTTGTGTGGATAACATTTTATGCATTGTTTGTAAAGAACAAGCCACTAATCAGTAACTATCCAGCTAAGATGGGACAATCCAACCTGACCCCTAATGGACATTCAGTGTCAGCATGCTAGCAAGCTATAATATTGAAGTATAAGCTTGTAGAAACAAACAATTTTGTAGAGACTGTATGTTTATTTTTCTCTTTCTGAACAAGTGAGTTGACAGAATTCAGTCCTTTAAAAAGGCTTTATCTGAGGCACTGTGGGAGGGAGTGTGTATGCTGGTGTGTTCATATTTTCCATTCAGAATGCAGCCCTGCAATCAAAAAAAAAAAAAAAAAGAAAGAAAGAAAGGAGAATGAAAGAGAGATGGAGAAATTGGGTCAGTGATCTAAATAGCAAGTGCAATGTTAACGCCAAATTACACAGTGCCGTCTCACTCTTCTGTATATGTCTGGGTATGCATCTATGGATTTTCCCTTTTCGGAATATAATATCTTCTTTGTTATACGTCTAAGGTTCCCCTGTTCATGTACTTACTTAGTTTTTGAAAACCAGGTTTTCCTTTGTTCCTGTCACTGATAAATGAGCATTCTCTCTCCCTCACTAATTGTTTTTCCTTCCACCTTTCTTTGGCAGTAGGTCATTAGGAGCAAGAAGAGAAAAAGGTTTATCCAATAACAGTTGGCTAGTGATGTATCTTTTAGGGCATTAGCTACAGTGACTATAGAAAATCATCATACCTCTTTAAAATATTGAAAACTGAAAATTAATAGAAAAATATAAATCAGAGTAACAGAATTGGAATTGGAAATCAGTTCCACTTCATAGAGTTAACTGTTGCTTTAATTACAGCCATCGGTCTGTTTGGATATGTCTCTACTAGCTTTTCACACCTAGATTGGGTAATATATGCCAATTCAGCCTTCCAGACTTGTTTAAGTTCAGTCATGTTTTGTGGTGAATTGCAATGGTTTGCTCTTTTGAAGTCAGTTCAGAAATTTTCTATTGGATTTGTGTCAGGCCAATCAAGGACATTTTCGTTAATATCCTGGTGGTGTGTTTAGGGTTGTTGTTGTGCTATAAGGTTAACCACCTGCCAATCTTCATTTGTCTGTTTGGGTGTACATTTGGGTGTATTTGGCTGCATCAATTTTCCCTTCTCAAATCCTCACCACTTACCCTGTGCCCTCTGAAAAGCAAGTTGCCACTAGGGGACACCCGTCATAAATTTTTATGACTGATTCCTTTACGGCCAGTTACTTTGGCTCACATTTATTTAGCCGATTTTAGTTTTTGTGCTGATGCTGCACTGTAGGAGCATCACTTCATATATCACTAGGTAGTCTGTGCGTGTGCGTGTGACATGGACAGCGAACTTGAAAAGTGACTGTCCGGCATTGCTTTGGACATACTATACTACTATTTCGTGCAATAACTCTTGTCCTTTACCCTATTATAGTGTTTGTACATTTCATCAAAAGCCCTTATAAGCAAGACCAGTGTGTGCGAGCTATAAAATTCATGAGTATTCTTTATATAACTCAAAGTTCACACCTGTCTATTGAACAGGTAAGCTGAGCATCGTGACTGCAGGGTTCACTTCACAACTGCATATAGCGGTTGTAAATGCAAGTGCTGTGATGTTAGCTTTAAGTAGATTATGGAAATATTATGACGTGACGTTGTATATTTCAAATAGCACCACATTCGAAAAGTAACGTCTGCTTGGCAGTGTGTACCACAGATCAAAATGAAAAAAAAATGCAGCACCCGTGTGTTTAATTGATTAAAGCTACATACGTGCTAAAACTACAGCACAGATTAGCCAAAATCAAGAGAAGTCTGATTCTGAACATAGCCGATTCCGATTGTGCACCCCTAGTTGCCAGCAATGTATGGTGTTCACATTCACATATGTATGGTGTATTTTGTGTCACGTTCTTTGTTTGGTTTTCGGAAAGTGATTGGTTGTACCTAAGCAGGCCATTTTGACTTACAACCCCAAATCAGAAAAAGCTTGGACGGTATTGAAAATGCAAAGAAAAAAAAAAATCTATCTATCTATCTATCTATCTATCTATCTATCTATCTATCTATCTATCTATCTATCTAT
>JAJAGP010000460.1:142016-232088 GCA_025084515.1 Ancistrus triradiatus | reverse complement strand
TATATATATATATATATATATATATATATATATATATATATATAAACAGTGCTCCTTACATGTTCTTTGCAGACTGGAGAAATTCTATCTAGAGAACCTCTGCCACCATTGCTCATCAAAAACTGCTTATCAAACTTTTTACCAAATCATAATTATAATCACCTGTTTGAAATCACATCAGTGTTTTGGTTTTTTTACCTCATTACTTTTCCTAAACTGTCCTGTGTCAACTCTTTTTGGAATGTGTTGAAGGCCTGAAATGTAGTTGTAGGCAAAACCTGAAATATCATGGGTTCATACCATCTGCAATGAAATAAAAGTAAAAGAAAATGTAAGAAACACTGCATTTGCATTTGACATACCGTCCCAACTTTTTCTGATTTGAGGTTGTATAATAAAGGATTCTTTTATCTCAGAAAATAAATTTGAACATGTGAAATTGCTTTTGAACATGTAAACCTTTGATATATTTTTGATACATTTTTATATACATGTAACAATAGTTTTTGTACATGTAGAAATTGTTTGTGAACGTATCACAATAGTATTTGTTTTTGAACATGTAAACATTTTATTCTTACTGGTAAGAATTTTGCTTGGGCTATAAAGGCAGTTTTTTCTTTTGATAATTCAGTGTTTCTCCCCATTCATTTCAACAGCTTTTCTAATAAAAATTGTATTAGTTCTTTTTTATATATTTTAATATGAACCATTCAATTTTTACTAGTAAAAATGCTTCTTTTACATTAAAATTTAATTTTCACAAGTAAGAATCAAATTTCCACATGTTCCACGTTGTTTTATTAGATGCTCAAAAATGAATTTTACATGTTCAGATATAGATTTATTTTCTGATAAAAAATTATTTTGATATTAAAAAAAAAATTTGAAAGTCATAACAGCTTGCCTTACATTTTAATCCAGTGCTGCATTTTAATCCAAATCCAATACACATCCACATACAGGGTACATACACATGTGACAGAAAGTCATACTGCCCCTGTTTATATAAATCGTGGCACATACTTAGAAACAAGGAAGTACTTCTGAAAATGAAATTATAAATCTTTAGTATGATACTGCCTCCTTTTTGTATTGGGTGGTTTGATAGTTTATTTTCACCTTTCTTTTTCATAACTGTTTTAATGTATCTACATCCTGCTATCTTGATTTTTCATACTACAGTGGTAATTCCTTACTAATCATGACAACTCTGAAAATTGACAACAATGAAACAAAAAACAAGTGGTGCAACTTTACAACACGACCAGATTTATTAGTATAACATGCGTGATGTTCATGAATACCAATTTATAGAAAAAGTTGGGATGGTATGGAAAATGCAAATAAAAAATATATGCAGTGTTCCTTGCATTTTTTTTTTACTTTTATTTCATTGCAGATGGTATGAACCCAAGGTATTTCAGGTTTTGTCTGATCAGCTTCATTTCATTTGTTAATAAACATCCATTAATGCATTTCAGGCCTGCAACACATTCCAAAAAAATGTAGGAACAAGGGCAAGTTAAGTCTAGTAATGAGGTAAAAAAAATTTAATAATGATGTGATTTCAAACTGGTAATGTCAACAGGTGCTCACAATTATGATTTGGTACCAAATCCACAAAATGGTGAGTCTTTGAGGAGCAAGGATGGGCAGAAGATATCCAGTTTATCAACAAATGTGTAAGAAAATTATTGAAATGCTTGAAAGACTGGAAGGGGTTTACATTTTCAGTCCTAACCTCTTCTGATTTGACTTGTTTTGCATTGTCTTGTTGAACAACGCATGAACGTCCCTGGAAAAGATGTGAAGGCACATCTTGAACTCAGCTTATTTTGCTCTAAAATCTCTATGTAATTTTCTGTATTAATGCTGCCATCACAGAAGTGTAAATGACCTGTACCAAGGGCACTGACACAACCCAATACCATGACAGAGCCTGGCTTTTGGACTTATTGCTGATAACAGTCTGGATGGTCCTTTTTGTCTTTGGTCTGGAGCATTTCATCCAAAAAATATCTGGAATACTGATTGGTCTGGCCAGAATTCAGATTTCCACTGTGCGATGGTCCATCCCAGATGCCTCTGAGCCCCAAATAGTTGAAGCCATTTCTGGACATGGTTAACATAAGGCTTGTTTTGTGCATATTATTGTTTTCAGTGGCATTTGTGAATGTAACTCAATTTTGGAGTGCTAGATCAAGGTTTAATAAAGTAGTCTGTTGGCAATGTTGTTCTATCAGCTATTCATGAACGACAGTTCTTGATGCAGTGCCGTCTGAGGGATCGGAGATCACAATTCTTCAGTTTAGGCTTGTGCCTTCCAGACTTTCTTTGTGTTTGAGGAACATATTTTTTAAACATTTAAATAATTTTCTTACCCATTTGTTGTTAAACTGGAGAGCCTCTGCCCATCTTTGCACCTTTCATAGATACTGCTTTAGTACCAAATCATGATTATAATCACTTGTCGACATCTGTTTGCAATCGCATCATTATTTAGTTTTTTGGTTTTCTTGTTCATTACCAGTCCTAAATGTCCCTGTCCCAAGTTGCAGGCCTGAAATGCATTTGTTTATTAACAAATGAAATGAAGTTGACCAGAAAAACCATGACATATATTGGGTTCATACAGTCTGCAATGAAATAAAAGTCAAAGGAAATGTAATATGCTACTGCTCATGTCTTTTATTTGCATTTTTCATATCGTCCCAAATTTTCCTGATTTGGGGTTATAATTGCATGCTAATTATAAAGGAACAAGCACGCTCACCCAATTTGCACCCATTATAATCAGGTCTCTGTTTGGTGTTCACCATTTTATTCACAGCCACACACAGAACACATACCATCTTTTCAGCTCTAGGTCTCCTAACAAACTCACAGAGAGAGAGAAATGAGAAACAAATACATCAGATTAAATAAAGCCGTTGAGGTTACATTGAGACGCTCCCTTCTCCTTGGCCTTTGCTCTCTGTAATTACCCCCTCCTATTACAACCCACACTAAAACACACCCTACCTGCTACAATAAGCTATTTTTCATTTGTACAACATGCTAAATATTCTTTATAGGAGTTATTCCAGTATGAAAAGAAAACAATCTGCTATTTAGAAGTTTCTTTCAGGTCACAGTATTTACTGTTATATTTGTAACAACAATTCACATATCTGCAAATTTATAAGGTAAACATCAGGCTTACTCAGTCCTGCTGTATGGAAGTTCATCATCAACCTGGGAATTTGTCTACAAACCAGCATAGCTTTGAGCAGAGATCACTGCAGAGCATGCTCAGCCGTAGCAAGTTGACTAAAGCAAAGGGGAGAAAAGACTTGTGGACACACCTTTGAGTGAATGCATTCAGCTACTTTGAAGCTGCATCCATCGCTGACACAGATGGACACACATATATATAGATAGATAGATAGATATACAGATAAATATATATATACACATATATATATATATATATATATATATATATTTATCTGTATATCTGTCTATCTATCTATCTATCTATCTATATATATATATATATGTGTGTGTCCATCTGTGTCAGCGATGGATGCAGCTTCAAAGTAGCTGAATGCATTCACTCAAAGGTTTTATTTATTTATCTGTATATCTATCTATCTATCTATCTATCTATCTATCTATATATATATATATATATATGTTGTGTGGTTAAGAGTATATATGTATGTATGTGTGTGTATATATATATATATATATATATATATATATATATATATATATATATATATATATATATGTGTGTGTGTGTGTGTGTGTGTGTGTGTTCCTCATTGTCAATACAATCCTTATTACAGCATTAGAGCAAAACAATGAGTTTGTCAGGAAAAACTGTACAATCAATGGCTCTAGAACCCTGTTGGCCATCTCTAGTCTGGATACAAGTTGAGATACAGTTGGGTATGTTGGAATTCCGGTTCCATGTGGTACCCTGCAGCACTTTTTTCCCAAATATGTTGCAGCTGGGCCTGTAGAGCCTGCACACTTGTAGTCCCAGCTAGTCCCATAAATGCTCGTTTGGTAACAAATCTGGTTGACAGTCAGGCCAAGGAAGTGTTGCAATCTGACAGGCAGATTCCTCTGAAACCCTTGCTGTGTGTGGTCAGGCATTATCCTGCTGAAAAAAGCCCTGCCATGAGAGGCAACACATTTGGCCGCAGACTGTACTGCACATATCGCTGAATCGTGTCCCTTGTATCACTACTAGGGGTGATCGACTGTCATATGCAATGGCTCTTTAGATCATCCTAACTGCAGTTGTGTCACTCCAAAGCAAAGGTAGCATTGAAGTGCTCACCACGAGGCCTCCATACTCAAACCCAACTGTTGTCAGTTCCTAAAGAGAACCTTTTTGTTGCTTAAGATGATACATTTCCAGTCCATAGATGTCCAGGTTTCTTCTTCATGACATGCAAACAAGAGCAGCAATCAGACATTCCTAGCTGGTTGCTTTTTTTTGTCAATTAGTGTGTATTCGTATTGGAATGGCACTTAATAATCCTATATTTTTTGTACATTACAATCAGAGTAGCGCTGTGGATGCACATGTAAGAGCTTATAACCTTAAAGTTAAACATTAAAGTTAACGTTTCTACAGCGTTTCTAAATAATAGTTAAATAGTTTTAAAATTGTTTCTAAATTGTTTCTAATAATGGCACATAAAGTTGAATTATCCTTGCAATAACTTTACATATCCTTTCTGTCTGCATCCATTGACTTTTAAAGGCATGTGTTGTTCTAATTCTGTTTCAGATGTTATGGTCCTGCTGATATTGCATGGACATGGAGGTACTTGCAATCAGCAGAAAGGTCAAGCACCACTAAATTGAGACCCAGCACCCCTAAAAATAGGAGTACAAAGTCATGGGTTTTTGTTTGTTTGTTTCCTTACTTGCCTTTTAACAGAATCCCGAACTTTGTCTCGTTTCTCCTAAAATTTAAATGATTTAGCTATATGAACAGTATAAAAGGTTTAGCTTAGGTTTAACAGGTTATGATTTAGCCAATATGAACAGGATAAAAAGAGAAGACAGCTGCTACTGTGGGAGGAATTTTTCATTTAAAATATCTTAAGAAAGGTATTTGCACCCAGTTACATCTGTTATCTACCTTCTTATTTGCTGAAAAAATGTTTCAAATGAAAGTACCACATCTGTCATGACCTCATACATGTATTGTTATAATATTTGTTAGGGCATTGTTACAATGCCCTAGGGTACAGTTGCCTCACTTTGTTGATCTTTAATATTATGTTTTATCTAATTCAATTTCCTTTGTAATACAATGTTAACCAAGTGACTTTGTGGCTTACAGACTCAGGAGGTTTTCTCAGACTTGTTGATGTCTTTTCAGTCACAGTGTTCCCCTACCCAAACAGTCAGATGTTCTTCCTCAACAATTCTGGGATTGATAGTCCCAAAATTATGTTAAAATGTACAGGGTGTATGTTAAAATGTTTATTTATTTATTTACAAATGGGGGGTTGGGCTGGTCTCATTGGGTGCTTAGAACCCCTAAATCTCTGATCCTACAATCGTTTCCAGTAACATTGTTTTTTTCTTTTTTTTTTTACTAAAAAAAAAGTTGTTTTGTTGCATTATCAACACTTTCTCCAAATGCCAGTAATTTACTAACACCTTCACTACACTTTGTTGCATATTGTAAAAAAGAGTAAAACAGAACAGGGAAATGCTGATCAGTTGATGGATTGGCATGAAAAAATAATTCAATTTTAGCCATTTTATTTGTATAGTGCTCTTTTGCAATAGACATTGTAGACATAGACATAGACCCCAAATGAGTAAACCAAAGTCAAAAGTGACAAGACCGAGGAGGAAGGAAGAAACCTTGAGCGGAGCCCAGCTCAAATGGCGATCAGTATTCAATTTAACAGTAGTCAATAATGTAAAGGTGAATGATGTTTGATTATTGTGGCAGTACCTGAAGCAAGAGACTTGATAATAAGGACCAGGAACATGAATGATGGATGGAAAACATCCCACGTGTTTCTGCCTCACTGCCTTGCTTCCTTTCACTCTCACCTCTCACAGACAAGTGAGAACAAGGAAAGGCTTTTAGCGTTTGAAAATTTTCAACAGCTTCTTTAAAGCCACTGCTTTTGCCTCTCTTTCTTTCTGCACCCTTTCCTCTCATTTATCACACTCAGACATATTCATTCTAGTGCTTGAAATGGTGTTACACTTGTTAGACAGGACTGTGCTCATGATGATAGAGGATGTGTGAGGAGTTCAAGGACCCGGACTCTGCACTAGAAGTCTGTATGTACCCAGTGGAGCTGCAGTACATGAATATCTGTTTCTATTCACGTTCACATGAAAATCTACAACCCGACTGTGCTGTGCTCTGTCACAATTCAGGAATATCTCAGTGTTACTACTTTATTATAGTAGTATTTATGTACCATATTCAGAAATGGAACATCATACATTTAGATAGGGTTCCCAAACGTTTTTATGAAATTTAATTAAATGTTTTGTGTTCAAATTTTTCCATAAAAAATTTCCATAGGAATGTTGAAGATTTTCAGCAAAGAATGCATTCATTATGTTCTTTAAACATAACACTTTACGTCTTACACATCCACAGTTTTCCATTTTTTTGGAGACTTGGCTTAATTTTTCATTAGACAAACCATGATTACTGACATGTTTGTGTCGCTTATTGTCCACTATACTTTCTGTGAAATTGCACATGATGTTAACTGAACGTTCTCTATACAGCATGTTATGCACCCTAGCTACTTAGCAATACTATATGGGATACTGTAGTTTACTGGAAATTGAATAAATAGCCAAGATACTACAGTGTTTCCCACATAGTGGTTTATTTCATATCAGCATTGACCCCCACGTATTGATTTTCTAATTTTTGTATGATTTAAGATGAGTAAAATAATTGCAATATAATCATAATTGTAATACTTGCATATTGATTCATTCAGCCCTTCCTTACTTCCCACGCTCACACTCACACTGTCAGAAGCTGTGGGGAACTAGTGCATTTAACTCTGGTGGCTGCATCACAGAAAAAAAAATTGTTTTTTTTCTCCCTTTGTGGTGCGTCAGTTTTCCACCACAAATACACACTCATTGACAAATAGAAACTAATGCACAACTGTCCTGCAATTCCTGCACAGTTCTCTGTGCTTATAAGAAGTGCAACACCAGCCAAACATGGCTCAGGACTCGGTTTTCCCACGCTGATGTCACGTCTTTAATAAAACTTTGTGTTCGATAAAACTTTGTGTTTAGTAAAACTGTCTGCACCAAAAAGTGAGATGTTAGACAAGTTATTACAACTGCTCTAATACAACAGCTAATGTATCTAGTAAGATAATATATCGATTAAGTAGGTAAATAGCCTTGATAATAGCGATTATACTTTACTGGATCATGGACACACATGCGAATTGACACTGTCCAAATGAACGTGCCACCTTCCTGTATTCCCATAGGATATAAACTGTGAGAAAACACATGATACTGGAAAGTGTCAATTCATAATAAGCTCCTTCAAAGTGTGTTAAATAAGTATTTTAAATATAGTATGTCTGACCGGATTCAATTATTAGGACCCGGTCGCCACATCTTGGGACGGGTGGCCAGCAGGGGCGCACCACCCGCCTCGGGACTGGCATCCCGGTTCTGTCTTGCACGCTGCGTCCGCGCAGGGTGCGGTCTAATGTTATTCGCATATTCGCAACACCTGAATTCCTGCCTATATAAATCGGTTCTAAGTGGCCCTCGCCGTCGCATCCTCACAGACTCACATGTTGTCCGCGACTCCCGTTGCTTCTAAATAACGCTGTGTTCGAGCGCTGCAACGGTCCTCTTTTCTACTATCCCCCCAGAGTTATCGCTACTAACTTCGTTTCACCTGGTTGGACCGCGTTTCCCCCAGGGCCAGAAGGTAGCTCGCTCTTTGAAAAGAGCAAGCGGAGTAAAGCTGCAAGGCTTGAGGTACGGTAGGGCATTAGTCAGTTAGCGTAGGTGTAGCTCCGCGGTCCTCCGTGCTTCCGTTAGCCTAGCTCATCTCTGCTCCAGGCGCCGTTTCCCGGTTTTCCTTCAGCGACGATGCAGCTCTCTCTCACAAATCCTCTTTTCCCCGTTTGCTGTCTTCGTCGTTAGGGGATTCCTGCTCTCTGGAGCTTTAAGTACCGCTCTCCCGCGTCATCCTGCGTCTACAGCCGGACACGGCATCTCGGTAACCAGCCGCTTTCTGCGCTGCACTCGGTGGCGCATGCGCGTCGTTCTCCCCCGCTCGCTCAGGCGTCCCCCCCTCCTCTGTCGGCTGCTGGCCATACATACACTGAGCTCAGCGTTAGACTGTGTACTCCGCTTTCAGCACAGTAACCTTTTCTTGCTGGTAATTCCCAGCCTCACGGGGCTTCTTCCTCGTGCTTTTTGTTCCTTTATTTCTTTACGCATTCTTTATTCTGAGTCCGCCGCGGGCGGCGCTTGTTTTTGACGTTCCTTAAGCCCGTTTGCCCTCTAGCGTCAGTTGTCTGGCTGGGTGGCAAACACGTTGAATTCCCGTCCCGGACGTAAGTGGTCCGGTGATCGAATCCCCGCTTCAGCAGGTTGGCTGGTTCAAACCCGTCGGGTTCCCAAGCCTGCGCCAAAGCAGTATTATTTTTTTGGCCTCCTTTGGGAGTTCTTTGCGCCTGTGTCCTATTATTCTTTTTTCTCTAAGGGTCCTATATATATATATATATATATATATATATATATATATATATATATATATATATATATATATATATATATATATATATATATATATATCCGTGGTATTAATGTGTTTATTAAATGACTGCTTGTTGCTCCCGATTGACATGATTTGCATGACTTTCATAAGATCTCCCTCCTTCTGTTTTCAGGCTGTCAGGTGGGCTTCTATAAAGCCATTACGGGTTCAGCTCCTTGTGTTGAGTGTCCAGCTAACAGCAGAACCAGCTTGGAAGGTTCAACAGTTTGCGAGTGCCGCAGTGGATTCTACCGGGCACCCAGCGATGCCAACACCACTGCCTGTACAAGTAGGTATCAGCTGGTTAACTGGTTAAACAACCAATGCAGAAGTTAAAATATTGTATTACAATATTTCAGTCACATTTTAAGGCTGGTTCTCCTGGTCAGTGTCAGGGATGCCTATCTCTGGAGAAAACAGGACACAAAAATAAGTGTGCCCTAGACAGGACACCAGTCTGTCCCAGGGCTGGGTAGGGCTCACTGTTGCAGACCTGAAGGATAACATGTTGACCAGTCACCCCTCCCTCTGATACAGATTACTATGTCTGGATGTGACACCTAAACATCAACATTCCATCACACACAATCAACAATGGCAAAACAAAAACATTGACATGTCTGAAAAAATTGTTTGTGAGCAAGTAAAGTCATTTTTTAGTGTTGTATAGTAAATCAAAGGCACAGTGTACAATAAACAACAAATCATTATATAGAGATTGAAACGCGTTGAAGAAATGTTAAATAAGAGTATGTCTACCTCAACAGGTCCACCCTCTGCCCCTGTGTCTCTGTCCTGGGAATATGAGAGCTTAGAAGGTGGAGTGTCTCTACGCTGGAAGCCCCCGCAAGACCTGGGGGGTAGGAGTGAGGTGGTGTATGCGGTGGTGTGCCGAATCTGCCCATCTGCCACAGAGACATATTCCAGTGCCTGCTCCTGGTGTGGCGAGATGGTCACATATATACCCTCTCAAAGTGGCCTGAATCAAACTAAAGTCACTCTCAGCAATCTGCATACCCGAGTCACCTACCTAATACAGGTAGGCCTTGGCTTTTAGAACTTTGCAAACTTTGTATCTGGCAGTCAATGCTGTTTTTCTTTCAAAAGCCAAAGTCAAAGTCTATTTATATAGCTCTTTTTACAGTGGAGCATTGTCTAAGCAGTGGCAAGGAAATTGTGGGAAGACCAAGACTCAAAAAAAGGACCCAAATTCCCTGGGCAGTTTAGATGGTGTGTGTGTGTGTGTGTGTGTGTGTGTGTGTGGTACCTTCACGTAATTTGTGCCAACTGTGAGAAGCTATCCCATCTGCGTGGGTCAATAATCCTGCAGAATGATGTCAACACCTACTTGAATCTATGCCACCACAATCAATGCAGTTTTGAAGGCCAAAGGGTTTCAAAGGCAGAGATACTAGATTGGTGTCTCAAATAAAATGTGGTTCCTCAAGGGTCTATCCTTGGCCTGTGCTTTTGCTGTTCACATACTGTATGCATCATCTTGGTCACATCTAGAAGAATGTAATTGGAAATATGAAACAATTGATGTCTAGTAATTTAATTTAGCTGAACGAAACACAAACTGAGGTTATGTTTTATGCATTGTTTTATGACACAGAATTTAATTTTAGCTGAAATGTAATTGTATTGTATGAACTACAGGTTAGCACCATTTAACAACCATCTGATCAACATCTGTTCACTTTAATGACCGAGATCTTAACAATTATAACAAAAAATAGGAAATAAAAACTTAAAATTTGACTGTTTCTTCAAGTGGAACCATTCCCTCTTGATTGTGTGCAGCCAGCAAGGTTTGTTCACTTATTTTTATATTTCATTGAGTGTGTTTATATTTTGACTCTACACACTGTGTGTGTGATCATTAATGTGTGCTTCCAACTGAAAAAATAGTGTTTTTTTAATTTCCTGGATGGAGAGATCTGTTTAGGCAGCGGATGCTGTGTTCCACTTGTCAAGTCAAGTCAGGTTTATTTATATAGCGTTTTTTACACTGGAGCATTGTCTCAAAGCAACTTTACAATTTTAGATTATCTCCTAATATCTAGGTCCAATCCCAAATTGAGTAAGCCTAGGGCGACAGTGGTAAGGAAAAACTCCATAAGTGTTATGAGGAAGAAACCTTGGGAGGACCAAGACTCAAAAAGGGAGCAAACCTCCTTGGGCGGTGTAGATGATACCTCTAAGAATGAAATTAATTTATCTAAACTAATAAGTCATGGAGTTATAGTTCAAGTAAAATGCAAAATATCCATATAGGCTTTAAGTAGTCCGATACACAGAGTCACTCCAGGATCCTGAGTCTAAGCAGCTAAGTTGGCTGCACTTCGTCCCCAGATAACTGGAGAAGGGAGAGAGTTACTGCCCTCTGGCGTGGAGCTGATGACGGAAGCAGCTTGAGTGAAGCTGAAGTGGATGAACATCATGTGTGGGGCAGGAACTGGTACCGGAACACAGCTCGGAGAAAAAACAGAAAATGTAGTTAGTAATTGATTAAGAGCACAGTGTCTATTAACAATCACTGATGCCAGGTGTAGCATGAGAGCCCGGCAGCATTAGCTATAGCAGCATAGCTAGAAAGAGGAGAACTGGTAGGTAACACAACTAAGAGGGATCACATGAGACATCAGCAATCCCACATCTCTGATTGCCATAAGACTCTTTGACTATGAACCCCCAGCTCTGCCCTTAGTCTAAGGCAAGGATGCACAAGTCAAGATCAAGAGGGCCGAAACCCAGTTCAGGCAGACCGCCCACCCGACACTCCCGGCTAACGGACAAGGCAGGCAGGCCAGACATGACTGCAGACTCCGGCCCCAGTGACACAAGCCATGCATTCCGGTCTAAATCTAGTCAAAAGCCTGCGTAAAAAAGTATGTTTTTAGCCTAGACTTAAAAATTTGGAGATTGTCTGAATCTCAAATTAAAGTGGGAAGTTTATTCCATAGTTGGGGGGCCATGTATGAGAAAGCCTTTCCCCTTGCTGTTTAAATTCTAGGAACTAAAAGAAGTCCTGCACCCTGTGAACGAAGTAGATGGGCTGGATTATAAAACTCTAAGAGTTCACTCAGATAATGTGGGGCCAGGCCATGTAGAGCTTTATAAGTTATAAGACGTATCTTGTAATCAATGCGGAATTTAACTGGTAACCAGTGTAGTGATTTCCATGATATCTCTGACACATTTGCATGTCATTTGCATGCAGTTTTCTTTTGAAAATACCATATCGAAGAACAACCTGTTTCACAGCATAATGTGATTGTTAAATGGTGCATACCTGTATTTCCATTTGCAGGGCATTTACTATTAAAGAGAAGTGAACATTTTACCTTTACTGCGATGCAAATGTGCTTGATTGGACATTAATGTCAATTGACAGGTTCAAGCTTTGAATGATGTGTCTGCCCTCAGTCCTTTCCCACCGCAGTTTGTTACTATCAATTTCACCACCAGCCAATCAGGTGAGTGAAAACAATTGTTTTTACACTGTTTAAATGAATTTGAAACTGAAGTGTATGTAACTTCGTGGGTAGGGTGGTTGTATACTCTGGATATACACTTGGCCTGATCGAGAACCCAAATAAAGACCGTCGGTTTGCATGTGCATTTACATAGATTGTGCATGTAACATGTATACAGGTTTTGCAGGCAATGTACAAAAGGACACTTTCATAAATAACACATGCATCTAGGTGCAGACAGCATTGTTTTTGCACTTTGTTCTGTGGTGCAGTGATTAGCACTGTTACCTCACAGCTCAAGAGACCTGGGTTCGAGCCCAGCTACAGTACGATGTGAGTGTTACACAATATGGCCAGTAATCCCCAACATTTGTGAGAAAGATATCACTGTGGCTAAAATGTAACAACTGAGCTGATCAGAAGATCGGAAGACCTGATGGAAGAATAAGTGCCATTGCTTGATGTAATGTGCAGTATTTGATCTGCATACTACAAATCACAAGTGACATGCTAGCTTACTAAACTGTGTACCAAATAATAATAAATAACTAGTGACATCAAGATCTGAAATGCATTACACTTGTCCCTGCATTTCAGTCATATTACTTTAAACATACAATCACTGTACATGGAAAGATGCAACCTGACACCACACTGTATTTCAGTCTTGGGTAAAACCTCAGCAAAACACACATTCATAAAAGTACACAAAGCTGACACTGTGTTATTCAGCTTATTTGAAGGGTACAATCTTCTAAATGCTTTGTTATTAAATCAGCTTGCATTTGTGTGTGTGTGTGTGTGTGTGTGTTAGGATTTTTATTCATATAAGCCCTTAGTAATTTGGGGCCTTGATGTGTATCTGTCATCTTGTCAGGTTGATTTGTTATGTGAGACCCTTTTATGTACCAAGATAGAATTCATTTTTATATGACCTTTTATTCAACATTTTATAATCCTTCCTTTTAGTCTCTGTGCTTAAGGCTGAAATGTGAACATTAATTTTGTTATACGCCACCCCTTCCTAATGGTGAAACTGAAGGAGTCTTTGTTATTCTGTGTAATCAATCAGCCATTCTTGAATTCCCAGACTCAAGAATGAACTAAGCATTTTGAAATAACAATAATGTCAACAGAGAACAGTGAATTCCACACAAAGGGTATTGTTATTTCTATCATTTCTATGTGCCATTTGTTAAGTTTATAACTGGGTATTTTAGGCTTTTTATACGCTAGAGCTGATTGGGAAGTTTTGTAACTAGGATTACTATTCATTCTTATTCTCATTTTTAGCAAAAATGCTAAGCATGACCCCAGATGACATGGTCAATTTTTAATAAAGCACATTTACATTCACTGGCCATTTTTGTTCAGTTGACGTTGACGCAAATATGCATTTATTCATTCATTTTCTTATGCGCTTAATCTTAGTTAGGGTCACAGGAGAGTTGGGCGCAAGGCAGGAACAACACTAGACATGGCGCCAATCTATCATAGGGCACATACCCTCATACACACACTCACACGCTAAGGGGCACTTTCTAAACACCAGTTAACCTAACACGTCTTTAGAATGTGGCAGGAAACCAGAGTACTCAGAGAAAAACCACGCGAACATGAGGAGAACATGCAAACTCCACATAGGCGGAGCCCAGGGTCGGCCTCGAACCGGGGATCTCTGAGCTGTGAGGCGACAGTGCTAACTACCATGCCGCCCTGATGCAAATATGTAATCAGCCAATCACATGTCAGCAACTCAGTGCATTTTGTCATGTAGACATGGTCAAGACGACCTGCTGAAGTTCAAACCAAGCATCAGAATGGGGAAGAAAGATGATTCAAGTCACTTTGAACTATGTTGTTGGTGCTAAACAGGCTGGTCTGTGTATGTTTTCTACTGATCTGCTGGGATTTTCACACACAGCCATCTCTAGAGAATCTGCGAGGTCTGAAAAAAGATTACCTTATCCAGTGAGTGGCAGTTCTCAGTGTGAAAATGCCTTGTTGATGTCATAGGCCACTGTATGAGTTCGCTCTAGTCAGATGGCCTCCACAGTTCCCTCCAGATCTCAATCCAATGGAGCACCTTTTGGATGTGGTGGAATGGGAGATCTGACAAATCCACATGATGCCATCATGTCAGTATGGACCAAAATCCCTGAGGAATGTTTCCAGCACCTTATTGAATCAAAGAATTAAGGCAGTTCTGAAGGCAAAAGGACCCAGTACTAGTGTAAAGTGGATGGTATGTGTACAGTGGTGCTTGAAAGTTTGTGAACCCTTTAGAATTTTCTATATTTCTGCATAAGTATGACCTAAAACATCATCAGATTTTCACACAAGTCCTAAAAGTAGATAAAGAGAACCCAGTTAAACAAATGAGACACAAAAATATTATACTTGGTCATTTATTTATTGAAGAAAATGATCCAATATTACATATTAGTGAGTGGCAAAAGTATGTGAACCTCTAGGATTAGGAGTTAATTTGAAGGTGAAATTAGAGTCAGGTGTTTTCAACAATGGGATGACAATCAAGTGTGAGTTGGCACCCTGTTTTATTTAAATAACAGGGATCTACCTAAGTCTGCTCTTCACAACACATGTTTGTGGAAGTGTATCATGGCAAGAACAAAGGAGATTTCTGAGGACCTCAGAAAAAGAGTTGTTGATGCTCATCAAGCTGGAAAAGGTTACAAAACCATCTCTAAAGAGTTTGGACTCCACCAATCCACAGTCAGACAGGACCCCAGGGTAACTTCTAAGCAACTGAAGGCCTCTCTCACATTGGCTAATGTTAATGTTCATGAGTCCACCATAAAAGGAACACTGAACTACAATGGTGTGCATGGCAGGTCTGCAAGGAGAAAGCCACTGCTGTCCAAAAAGAAGATCGCTGCTCGTCTGCAGTTTGCTAAAGATCACGTGGACAAGCCAGAAGGCTATTGCAAGAATGTTTTGTGGATGGATGAGACCAAAATAAAACTTTTTGGTTTAAAAGAGAAGCGTTACGCAAGGAAAACACTACATTCCAGCATAAGAACCTTATCCCATCTGTGAAACATGGTGGTGGTAGTGTCTTGGTTTGGGCCTGTTTTGCTGCATCTGGGCCAGGACAGCTTGCCCTCATTGACAGAACAATAAATTCTGAATTATATCAGAGAATTTTAAAGGAAAATGTCAGGACATCTGTCCATGAACTGAATCTTAAGAGAAGGTGGGTCATGCAGCAAGACAACGACCCTAAGCACACAAGTCGTTCTTCCAAAAAATGGTTAAAGAAGAATAAAGTTACTATTTTGGAATGGCGAAGTCAAAGTCCTGACTTTAATCCAATCAAATGTTGTGGAAGGACCTGAGGCGAGCAGTTAATGTGAGGAAACCCACCAACATCCCAGAGCTGAAGCTGTTCTGTACGGAGGAATGGGCTAAAATTCCTACAAGCCGGTGTGCAGGACTGATCAACAGTTACAGGAAATGTTTGCTTGCAGTTATTGCTGCACATTGTGGTCACACCAGATACTGAAAGCAAAGGTTCACATATTTTGCCACTCACTAATATGTAATATTGGATCATTTTCCTCAATAAATAAATTACCAAGTATAATATTTTTGTCTCATTTGTTTAACTGGGTTCTCTTTATCTCCTTTTAGGACTTTTGTGAAAATTTGATGATGTTTTAGGTCATACTTATGCAGAAATATAGACAATTCTAAAGGGTTCACAAACTTTCAAGCAACACTGTATGTCCTCGTTAAGTGCTCCACATGCTGGTTAATTAGACAGACTACAACAACAGTGAGGGTAACACAGTTTGCAGCGGTTAGCACGGTCATCTAGTAGCTCCAGATTTTGATCTAGTTGCTCCAGATCCCATGTCTGCATGGGATTCCTGTGGGTACTCCAGATTCCTTCCACATTTGAAAGACATACATTTTTAAAGTGTTCCAGTATGAGTGAATGTGTGTCTGTTTGTACAGTATGTGTGTATGTGCGCTGTGATGGACTGGCACCCTGTCTAGAGTTGGTTCCTGCACTGTGCTAAGGGTTAGCGAGTGGCCGTCCGTTCCAGAGAGTATTAAGAAACAGGTTTGTAGAAACTGGCCAAAAATTGAGAACAAGTGAGTACTTTGATGACCTGATGAAAAGGCTGGAAGGAGGAATCCCTGGCAATGACAAACAGACAAATAGAACCAGGACCCCTGGATGGACAGAACAGGCGGTCTTACTTTTAAGACACAAACTACACTGACTGACGACAAAGTGGCTCCACACTCACTAGTCACCACAAGTGGGGCCATGCCACACAACCATGAAGAGGCACTTTCTCCTATTTCCCCCACCAGGGGGCCTAGCTTTGAAGCTTGAAACCTAAGACAAACTTCACCCTGACAGTAGCAGAATATGTACAAAAGTAGATTAGTTGGTAGTGCACTGGTTCTTTAATTCCAAGCTGCATCCATTCTTTCCTAGAATCCTAGTTCTATCCCAAGTCCCATCCAAGGTCTGTCTGTGTTCACTCTGCCAGGGGCTTTGTCTTTCCTTTAAATCTCTGGAGTCTGAGGAAGACTAAATAGTATTTTTTTCAGGATATGGCTCATAATCCTGCCTGTTATGTAATTTTGCAGGTCGTATCATTGTAATAATTATAAGATCATCTAGTACAGTATCTAGTTGGTGTGGTTCAGCTGTAAAAGTGGGTTGTTTCTTTTCAGCTATGGTTCGTCTACATATTAATGTGTAGCTATGTGTGTTCTATATATGTTTCAGTAACACACACGTCTTAATCCCTTGTAGCTCTGTCTCTTGGTAGGCATTAGTGTATTTTTGCATAGTCTGCCACTGCTCCTTCTGTCTCTCCATATTCTCTCTCTCCCTTTCTGTGTGTCGTCATTTTCCCTCCTTGGCTTACTGGACTCCAGTGGCTTTGGGTCACGATATCCTGTCAGCTTGAATACAGCTCAAGAAGGCAGAAAGAAGAAGAAGTTAATCGATGTGGCATGCTGCAGAAACTTTGGGAACAAAAGACATAGTTCATGCCCCCCTGTACAGTACGCAAGGACTCTGCTTTCCTCACCCTCCTTAATACTTTCCTCTCTTTAATCTTTATAACATTATTCCATTATAGCTTTAGTCATTTGATCGTCTGTTACTAATCTTTGTACACATGTCTTTATCAATATAAATTATATGATATGAAGCAAAAGTTACTTCCCTCTAGCCTACAGTATTACACAGTTGGTTGACAGATGGAGTGAGGGGGTGGGGGACATTTGTTTCTCAGCACAAAGAGTTTGAAGATCATTAGTGACATCAGGATCGGGATTTAGTCTCCCACAGCATTTGTATAGCCCCTATTACCTTGGCTCCTACTCAGGACTATGCCACTCCCAATTATAAGGATGGGAGGTCCCTGTTCAGCAAACACTGGTCTAATTTTAAGGGCAATGCTACTGGATTGGATTCAGATTTAATACAAGGCTGGTGTCAGTTAAAAATGCATCTTTATTACACAAGCTCAATAGAAATAAGGGTTAAACAGCTTAAAACCCTTACAGACACACAGAGCAGGGAAACTGTACCTAGTAGTTAGGCAACAACTTTGGAGTGAGACTTCACTATATAGCTATATAAACAACCAAAATGACAAAATACACTGCAGAACACTCTTAATAGATAGCATACTATCTGTGATACTACAATTTCCCATGTGTGAGGACTAGGTGACCTCACCAGACAAAGCCATGGTTGGCTCATAAGGAATAGGACTCTGTAATCAAAAGCTATGTTAATCAGTGTGATGGAGCACTGATAAGGGACCTGGAGATATCCAGTGAGATTGAACAATGCCACACTATTCATCTGTATTCTAATGATATTAACAGCAAGTTTACAATGCATTCTGAAGATCTTCAAACACTGTCACACTTTTTGCACATTTTATGTCGTGGTCTTGTGCTAAAATAAAAAAATCAAGTTTTTCCCCATCGTTCTCCACTCAATACCCCATAATTTTAGATTTTTTAGCAAATTTATTGGAAGGAATAAATTAAAATATTGCATTGACATAAGTATTCAGACCCTTTGGTCAGTACTTTGTTGAAGCACCTTCGGCAGTGATTACAGATTAATTTGGGGATTTTCTGCCATTCTTCTCTGAAGATCCTCTCAAGCTCTGTCAGCTTGGACGGAGACCGTTGGTGAAGAGCCATTTTCAGGACTCTCAAGGAATGTTTGATGGGGTTCAAGTCAGGGCTCTGGCTGGGCCACTCAAGGACATTCACCGAGTTGTCCTTAAGCCACTCCTGTGTTGTCTTGGCTGTGTGCTTAGGGGCATTGTCTTGTTGAAAGGTGAACCTTCGGCCCAGTCTGAAGTACCGAGCTCTCTGGATCAGGTTTTCATTAAGAATATCTCTGTACTTTGATCCCGTCAGCTTTCCCTCAACCCTGACCAGTCTCCCTGTCCCAGATGTTGAAAAACACCCCCACAGCATGATGCTACCACCACCATGCTTCACTGTAGCGATGGAATTGGGCAAGTGATGAGCAGTGCTTGGTTTCCTCCAGACATGAAGCATAGACTTGAGGCCAAAAAGTTCTTTGCTTCATCGAACCAGAAAATTTTGTTTCTCACAGTCTGAGAGTCCTTTGGGTGATTTTCTGTAAACTTTTATTGAGGAGAGGCTTCTGTCTTGCCACTCTGCCATAAAACCCAGATTGGTGGAGTGCTGCAGTGATGGTTGACTTTCTGGATGTTTCTCCCATCTGCACACAGGGTCTTTGCAGCTCAGCCAAAGTGACCATTGGATTTTTGGTTAGCTCTCTTACCAAGTCCCTTCTCTCCTGATTATTTAGTTTGATTGGGTGGCCAACTCTGATCCTAGTTCCTCTAGGAAGTCCAAAAGAATTATAGAGGCAGCTGAGCACTTGGGAACATTCAGTGCTGCAGATTTTTTGTAGCCTTCTCCAGATCTGTACCTCCACACAGTCCTGCCTCTGAGCTCTAGAGGCAGTTCTTTCCTCTTTGTGGCTTGTTTTGAATCTCATGTCCATTGTTAGCTGTGAGACCTTATATAGACAGGGTTGTGTCTTTGGAAATCATGTCCAATCAATTCAATTTTGCACAGGTGGACTCCAATCAAGGTGCAGAAACATCTCAAAGACAATCAAGAGAAAAGGGAGGTCCCCAGAAATTTCTAAATTTCATCGGGAATTTTATTTTTTCCTTTTTAATAAAGGTTCACTTACTAGTTATGGGGTATTGAGGTTTTTTTTTTTACTCAAGGCCTCAACATAACAAAATGTGAAAAAGTGAAAGGGTCTGAAGACTTTCAAATGCATTGTATATCAGACTTCTGGCATCAGAGGTACATTCCCATGTCACATAATACTGACAGAAGCTATTGCACAACCCACATCAAAATATTGCAATTAAATTCCTCACACTGGTGCACACAAATAGATCCATTCACTGTATTTGTAAATTGCTGTCCCCTAAATCCTAATTACTTTGTCCTGTTTAATAACCTTCTAACTCTGAAAATCTAACACTGTGGTAAATTAATCAAAATTTGAAAAACAAACAAACAACAAAATAGGAACCAAAACAGAAACAAGCAAAACAAACCCACAAAAGAAGGCAGATGCAAACAGGACAAAAACTAAGATGAGAGGCAGGATACACACCAGAGTGGCTCCACACTTAACAAAAACGAAAAAATATGGCTAAACTGGCAGTAATTGCACCAGCGTTCAGCACAGCTTATCCCTCCACATGGTCCTTACCTTGCTGCATGCCATGCTCTCCAGTGGCCACTCTTCCAATGCTAGATAATTTGTCAGTCCCACTTTTCTTACCATCTCAGACTCCTACAAGTGATTGGTGCCACAGACTTCTCTACCATTATGCAGTCGACGGGAAGTACCACCATGTTTCACTGGTACGCACCTGTGGTGTGCCACTGTATCACCTAACCCCACCCTCCTTGGTACTAAAGCCTTCCAATTACCATGATATCCTACGTAGCCTCTTCAAGGCCCCAAAGCTTACATCCGTTAAACTGCCAGATATGAGCAATGTTCTGTCTATCTGTCAGCCTGTTAGTAAATAGTACATACATGACTTTATTGCTGCCATGTTTCATTTTAAGATTTAACATTTTAAACTCTTTTAGAAATATTTAGAAAGCTACGATGATGATGAACAGTGTTTTTATAGTTGGAACCAAGTTAATTTGTCACCCTATGTGGTAATTACAATCTCTCTCTCTCTCTCTATCTCTCTCTCTACCTATCTACCTATCTCAGTACCCTCTGAGGTTCCCATGCTGCATCAATTGAGCAGAGCACCAGACTCCATCACCCTGTCCTGGCCACAGCCCAAAAGGCCCAATGGAGACATCCTGGAGTACCAGCTCAGATACTATGACAAGGTCTGAATCAATCCATGATTACATTAAGTACTAACAATTAATACTTTACAATTAATGATAAACATTGTGTCTTGATTTAAGAAAACAGTGATTCCTTTGTCGTGAATGGCAGAAAATTAGTGCAGCAAGACATTCAGGAGCTCCATTAAATACTAACATGGCAGAAGTACAGAAATGGAGAGCAAAAAAACTGTCAAAACAGTTCAAAAACAGATAATACATTTTACCAAGCAGAGAATAAGGTATGTGAGACGCAGTGGCATGAAGAACATACAGTGCACTGCACTGCAGACTAAATCCAACCACCACCCCACCCCCACTGGGACTCTCACAAATATTGTTAGTCCACATAACATTAGGCTTGACTTTAAATTATTTCATGTATTTCAAAATACAGATCAACGCCCCACAAATGCAACCTCAAATGACAAAAAATTAGCATGTACGAAAGAGCACAACAATATTTTCCTATATTTATGAGTGATCAACAATGTATGATCACTCATATTGTATGTACACAGTATGCTCTGGCAGGCGACAAATTAAGGAACCACCAAACCTACCAGTCCTTTAGGCTTATTTGAAGATAAAGTCCATCCTCCACTCCTTTGCCAGAAAATGGTATATTTCTTTGCAGAATTATTACAAGTCGCCATTTGACGTTATCTAAGCCAAATTACATAGCTCATGCATAGACAGTGACATTAGAGAATGACGAATACATAGCACCTTCAAGAAGGGATTACTGGTATGGGCCAGCCCCCGTAGTGAATACCATAAATCTGATTGGTCAAAAATCATGTCCGTTCATTAATATACTCACATTACCAGACCCTTCAAATAATCATCAGATAGGTCATGGCAAACATGTAGACAGAAGCCATTCTAATGAGCGGTTTTGATTGGTTGGTAGCAATCTCAGTCAGGTATGAATCCTGTAGCAACCAAGAAAACACAGAGTAGCATTTTGAAGTGGATAATGTTTTTGTGATTTTACTTTATTCATGAAATAAATATTTATATAATATTTTACATACACCTGTTTGTTACCACTTCTCAGAAGGGTTAGAAGGGGTTGACCGCACACCACTGGTGAGATGGTAAGCAGAGTCAGGAAACAGACCATCTGGGTTCGTCACAGGATCAGTAGTCAGAGTTCAGGAAACATTCAGTAGCACAGTGCAAAACAACAATGAATCTTTGCGTTAAGTGACAGAGGGTGTAAAAGGCATGACTAAATATTCATGGTGTCCATTGCCACTCATCCCCAGTTAGCCACTCATCCATCCCCTTCTCGAATCCTCAACAAGCTGTAGGTGCTTTAGAGAGCAAGCCAGAAATCTAAGGCAGCCACCACCCGAGGGAGTGGATACAGGTATTTGCAGGCGACTTGACTGAGACCTATATAATCAATATTTGGCTGCAAACTCTTTGTCCTTCTTCTAGAACGAACCCTGCAATAGCTGTTGAGGTAGATGGACATACAGTATAAACCCATTGGCGAGCTCACACATGGACTGTGTCTCAGTCAGGGAGAGAGGATAAATGTGTGTGGAGCCATGGTTCCTTCCAGGAGTTCAATGCCACAGTTGTAGGTTTTATACAGGGCAGCTCTGTAACACTTTGTTCACTAAATACTTTGATGAGAACAGCATAGTGGACCGGCATATTGCTGGGAAGTGGAAATGAAGCACTGGAGGACATGATGTTGATGGGGCAGAGTAATGTAGTGGGAGTGGCAGTAGGGTGACCAGGCAGTGACTTCGTTGGTAGACCAACGTGAAGCCAGAAGGGTGCTCCCAGGGTATAGGGTAGGTAGAAGCAGATTCTCTTAGTGTGCAGGGCACTAAAAGAAATATTCACATGTAGAGTTTGGTGGGTGATGGTACCTGACCCCACTGGGCATCTATCCACCACTGCAACATGAAGGGGTGATGATATTGGTCCCCCTTGGAGGTACTACTTTGTGGCCAGACTGACATCCAAAGAAAATCCCTGGTTGCTGGGGTCTGTTGTGGTTGAAACATAGATCATTTCTTGAGGAGTATGCAGGAGTATGGGAAGTATGAGTGAGTGCATGGATACTGAGAAAGAAGACACACTCACATGAAACTTTCATAATGTGACCCCCAAGCATTTGTGAGCGCAACGAGATCTTTATTAAATACCAACAGGGCAGAAACACAGAGGAAAAACAGTCGCAAACAGTCAGTGAACCAGATATGTGAGAAGGTTGGAAAACTCATACTCGGGATCAGTAGTCAGAGTTCAGGAAATACTCAGTAACACAGTGCAAAACAACAATAAAACTTCACAGTGAGTAAATGTGTGAGTGACATTTAAATGTCCATGAGAGTGATAAGCTGAGTGGACACCAGTGCGTGTCAGAAGATGGGCAAATCAGAATGAGGGAGTGAAGCGGGTTTGTGACAACCTTATCCAAACTGAGTAAGCTTGCAGGTGCAAGTCTTAGAGACACATATGTGGTAGGTATCAGTGAAAGTTGTAGTTACTTCATTTAAATTCTACAACTACTTCATGGCATGTAAATAATGTAGTGAGATGCCAGTGCAGATGTTATAATTCATATGAAGTGATCATTTATGCATTTTTTAGTAATGGAAAAATTGGTTCCTCTTTCTATCTGCAGAGCTCTAATGAGGACAGTGCAATGAGTGTGTTCAGTGAGACCAACACAGTGACTGTGGATACTCTGATCCCAGGCTCCATTTATGCCTTCCAAATCCGTGCCCGCAATGAAAGAGGCTTCGGCCCTTACAGCTCTACTACCTATTTCAGCACTCTGGCTATGGGTATGACATAAACACAGCTCAACACCTTTCATACCACAGATTTATTACCCTGGAGATCAGTAATGCATGTAATGTCATCGATCCAGTTTATTGTATAATCCTTTCCTGCTTCATATGCTACCACTGAGGTGGTAGGGTGGGACTATGATGGCACAGCAGAACTGGACTATGGACCAGATGGTCCAGGATTCCAGGATAATTTCATAATATCCCAAAGAGCATCTTGTGATGTTACTGAATGCTTTGCTTTCTCTGTCTTCAAGTGTCCCCATAAATGTCCGATAAGGGTTTAGATCAGGTGGTACATACTAAATACGAATAAATAAATAAAAATATGCCCTTTGGTTTTAAAGATTCAACATTTCACTAATTTTAATGAAAAACACTATAATATTTGAGAAAAAATGCAAAATACTCTAGAAGCAATTTCACTAGTGGTCTCAGACCTTTGGCCCCTGCTGTGTATATAAAACATTTTTATATAACAACATCTTTAACCTTGTTTTATAGGAATTCTTCTTTATTGGGGTATAAACATGAAGAGGCAAAAAGGCCAAGTTCCCTTAGTTATTGATGAATGTCTTTACTAGAATACACAAATGAAACAAGACAAACCACAGTTGCTCTTCATAAATCAGGAATAGCTATAAAAATGCCTCGGATGTGCATGTATCTAAGGCAGTGTTGAAAATGACTAGCAAATCACATATTGAATACATTACATGTGTTGGTCAGTAAATGCTTAAGCAACACTGCAATATTGCAATCATCTTACAGATGTGGGGAATGTTGTGTTCTGGATAAATAATAGCATATTTACCAAATTGTGCACATTGAAGTTCATCTGTGTTTATTTATTTGACCATTTGTTTAATACTCCCATATTTAGCCATTTTAATGGCATTCCATGGTTATCGTGTGTGTGTTTTAATTGGCCACAGACATGCATTTTAGAGACATCCATGTTTGATATACAGGGGTTATAGCAATGGTCAGACAGTGGACTTAATACAGCACCTCATCAGTTAGTATTGCACAAGTAAAAATCTCAAACTCAAGCTTTATTTTGGAAACACCCAGAACAGTGCTGCACTTAAGTTCATCGGCAAATCTGGACTCTTCATGCTAAGTTGTGCAATTTTGTATTATATTTATTATGTATAATTCATACAAATCTGAATATGACCCTTCTGATTTAGTTGATTTAGTTTTTAGCTGATTTTGTTTTGTCCTTGTAGAGGAACGATCAAAGCAAATACAGAGCCGACTGCCTCTGCTGGTGGGGTCTGTGATGGGTGGAGCTGCATTTTTGTTAGTTGTGGCAGCGGTCATTGTGGTGTTTGTCTTCAAGACGTAAGTCTTTCAGTTTTATAATGTATTCAATAGATATGGATGCACTATTTAAAACAGCCCTGTTGAACTATAGAGATTCTCACCATTTTCCTCTTTCACTAGCAAAAGGAGAGAAAGCCATTACAGTGACAGACTGCAGAGATTTATTAGTAACCGAGGTGAGTGTTTGTTCACTGTGTGTATTTCCATACATTTTTATATCAGTCGATGTGTGGGCTACGCTACAACTCTTGATTTGCACTCCCTGGACACTTTATTAGGTACGCCTTGCTAGTACCAGGCTTTGCCTTCAGAACTGCCTTAATTGTTTTGGCATAGATTCAACAAGGTACTGGAAACATTCCTCAGAGATTTTCGTCACTATTGTCATGACAGCATCACACAGTTGCTGCAGATTTATCAGATGCACATCCATGATGCAAATCTCCCATTCCACCTAATTCCAAAGATGCTCTATTTTGCTGAGATCTGGTGACTGTGGGGGCTGTTTGAGTACAGTGAATGTATTGTCATGTTCAAGAAACCAGTTTGAGATGAGTTGAGCTTTGTGACATGGCGGATAGAGGATGGGTGCACTGTGGTCATAAAGGGATGGACATGGTCAGCAACAATACTCAGTTGGCGGTGTCATTTTAATGATGCTCAATAGGTATTGAGAGGCCCAAAGTCTGCCAAAAAATATCCTCCACACTATTATACCACCACCACCACCAGCCTGAACCGTTGCTACAAGGCAGGACAGATCCATGTTTGTTGTTTAAACCAAATTCTGACCCTACCATCTGAATGCTGTAACATTGTAGAGACGCAGTATTTTGTAATCTTCTGTTGTCCAATTTTGGTGAGCCAGTGTGAATTGCAGTTGCCTTCATGTCAGCTCGAACCTTTCTGGCCATCCTCTTTTGACCTCTGGCATCAACGATGCATTTTTGCACAGAGAACTGCCGCTCACTGGATATTGTCTCTTTTCCTGACCATTCTCTGTAAACCCTAGAGATGGTTGTGTGTGAAAAGCAGTGTTTTCTGAAATACTTAGACCAACCTGTCTAACATGACAATCATGCCACATTCAAAGTCACATTTCACACTCAAATCAAATTGGTTTGAACTTCAGCAGGTCGTTTTGACCATGTCTACATGTATAACTGCACCAAGTCGATTCCATGTGGTTAGCTAATTAGATATTTGCGTTAATGAGCAGTTAAAGAGGTATAGCTAATAAAGTGGCCGGTGAGTGTATAATCACTGATGATGTGTACTGAATTGACCTTCCTTTCCTGTGTCTCTAATGACATCCATTTTGCTTATGAAACCATTCTCTTGATTCCCACAACATCTTGTTCCAACCCGTGCTGCAGATTGTTCAGATGATTGTGTTTGCTCTTTTTGTGTGTGGGCATGTCACATGAGCCTAAGCATGCCTGAGGACAATGACTACACCTGTGGTTCTTGGCCAGCACGCAAGAGTGGTGATTAGCATTGTGCTCATTTGGAACTCAGTTTGATACTTGATTTGTACACTGGCTTGCTTTGATGCTTGCTGTGCTTCATTGGTCATATTCACATGTGTACTATTGTGTTTTTTACTTGTGAATCTGGTTACCAACTTCTGCCCATTCTGACCCTGATTATTGCTTCTACCTATTGGATTTCTGACTATAATCATTGCAAAAAAAAAAAAACAGATAGAAATGTCGGATTGTTGCTAAACTTTTAGTTTAGTTATGTCTCAGGCAGATATGTAAATGATTACAGGTGTGTTATATCACAGTAGTGATACGAGGGACACTGACAGATCAGCGATATGTGCAGTCCATCTTGCAGCCACATGTGTTGTCTCCCATGGCAGGGCTTCCAACTGGCATTTTTCAGCAGGATAATGCTCTCCAACACACAGCAAGAGTTTCATGAGAATGTCTCTGCCAGATTGCAAGACTTCCATTTCTTGGCATGTCGCCAGATTTATCACCAATCAAGCATTTGTGGGACCAGCTAGTGGCAAATGTGCTACTGCATACCATACTGAACCTGCCTCCAATGCTCAAATGTGTTTCATCGTGTATCCAGGCTAGAGGCGGCCTAACAGGGTACTAGAGTCTCCTTTCAATTGTACAGTTTTCCCCAACATACATTCTATTTGTATACTTACTATATACTTGTACTTTCTTTCTAATGTTGTTATCACTTACATATGTCATCATTACATTCACACACATTCAATCCCAACAACTCCTTCTTAGTGCGTCTTGATGCATGCTCAATAATCCAGGTAAGAAAATCCCAGAAGTTGAATCTGTTCATCTGGACATAGATTTTGTTGGAGAAACGTTTCGTCACTCATCTAAGTGACTTCTTCAGTCTCAGCAGTTGGAAAACTTCCCCAATCTTATATTCAGCACCATTGCATAACAACTGGTACCAGCACCATTGCATAACAATGGGACCGGTGATCAGTTTAATATGCAGATTGACATAGCCATTAACGACAATGGTCACATGTGCCATTCACACAGGGTTGGGGAAGGGCTGCGATGGGTCCATTGTAAGATGGTGAGAGGTGTACTCGTTTCTCCGACAAAAACTTTGTCCAGATGAACAGATTCAACTTCTGGGACCTTCTTAGTGCGTTTTCTTTTTGGTCATTGAGTGCATATAGCTTTGAGGTGTGTGTAGTGATGGGCCTTGTTGGTTGTTTTCTTCCTTTCCCTAAACGCTTTTCCTGTTCTGTCATTTCAACCCTAGACTGGAACCTGACAGTCTGTAGCATTGTCTGCTTTGGAATTGTATTATTATATGTAATTCTAGGATGTAATTCTATTATGTAATTCTAAAACATATGACAGATTCACTGTATGTCTGTACCCAAACCAATGAACTGATCTGTCCAGCTGATCTGTAGTATGTACAGTATGATATATTCTATAAACTGTTGTCTATGTTTTGTTTAGCTGGGGTAAAGTATTATGTCGACCCCTCCACATATGAGGACCCAAGTGAAGCAGTCAAAGAATTTGCCACTGAAATTGACCCTGCTCATCTGAAGATTGATGAAGTCCTTGGCGCTGGTGAGTAGGTAGGGCCATTTAAAGATAAAGTGGATGTGTCAGGTTTCTGCACTGTTTTTGTGAAATATATAAAATTTCCCTCAAGGTTGTAGAGCTGTGGAATTTGTATTTTATAAAACAAAAACATGAAAACTGTCACAGATGACCATCAGGCCTGAGCCAAGCTACGGCATAATTAAAAAAGTCAGAAGGCTGTTTTTCGTTACATTTGACATAGAAATAACAGCATGGAATCAGTAATACAGTGGGGCAAAAAAGTATTTAGTAGGTATGGCGCAACACAGAATACTACTTCCTCTAAACACGGTGAGTTGAGTTTTTACCAAAAGTTCTATTCTGGTTTCATCTGACCACATGATATTCTCCCAGTCCTCTTCTGGATCATCCAGGGACAGGGGGAGGGGGACACGCCTGGCACTGCAGGATCTGAGTCCCTCTCGGCGTAGTCTGTTACTGATGGTATCCTTTGTTACTTTGGTCCCAGCTCTCTGCAGGTCATTCATCAGGTCCCTCCGTGTAGTTCTGGGATTTTTGCTCATCGTTCTCATGATCATTTTGACCCCACGGGATGAGATCTTGTGTGGAGCCCCAGATCGAAGGAGATTATCAATGGTCTTGTATGTCTTCCATTTTCTTACAATTGCTCCCACAGTTGATTTATTCACACCAACCTGCTTGCCTATTGTAGATTCACTCTTTCCAGCCTGGTGCAGGTCTACAATTTTCTTCCTGGTGTCCTTTGACAGCTCTTTGATCTTGGCCATGGTTGAGTTTGGAGTCTGACTGTTTGAGGCTGTGGACAGGTTTCTATTATACAGGTCAACTTGCACAATCAGTGGCTGACTAAATACTTTTTGCCCTACTGTATGTTTTATACAATGGAATATGGAATATGATCTGCTACTTTATAACATATGTGTAGTTTGGCTTAGCTGTACTATTTTGTTATTCATCTCACACTCTCTCTTCAGCTCAGTTTGGTGAAGTGTCTCGAGGCAGATACAGGCCGCTGGGCCGTAGAGAAGTGCTTGTTGTGGTGAAGACACTACGCTGGGGAGTGACAGACCGAGAGAGAGGGGTCTTTCTCAGTGAGGCAGGAGTTCTGGGCCAATTCGACCATCCTAACGTGCTAAAGCTTGAGGGTGTCATCACACGCACTCCTCCTGAGCGCATCATTACCGAATTTATGGAGAATGGACCCCTAGATGCCTTCCTCAGGGTGAGAGTGAGGAAAATACATCCTCATGGTTCTTTTCATTACATTAGACTGTGTTATGCTTTTTTATTTACAATGCTTTGTGCCTGAAATAAACAAGGAATCTCAATAAGACAGAATAGTTCACTAAGGCATAAGATTATATTTGGACAATGAATCGCTTGACATGCTCTTTGTTTACGACAAGCAAACAAAACTGGATATATGAGGAAAAGTGTGTCTAGGACCACATTCATGTAATTTGTTCCTTGTCCTTTACTCATGTTCCTTGTGAACTGTGAAGGCTTGGATATCCTTCTCTAATCAGTTAAACTTGTCAGGTAGGTGCCTCATTCTTAGTTGCAGGTTGGAGTTTTATTTATTGAAATATCACCTGAGGACAATATTACACACGATTGGTTCTGTGAGGTGTCCAATGAGCATTTTGTGCCTCATTCATATTTATTATAACCACTCCCCTTCCATGTTCTGATTGGTCGCCTTACAGAATCGGTCATGTGTAATACTGCCCTCAGATGATATTTCAATAAATAAAAGTTCAACAAACACCAAAAATATGAGTCATATTCATGCATTTTACAAATACGTAAAATCAATAAAGAATTTGAGAATTACAGATCCTAGGCCATAGCAGCTCCTGACCAAAAACAGAAATGGAGAAGACATGGGGTATGTCTGAAGTGGTCCACTGGTTTACTCGTTCAATGATCACTATATAGTGTGTTCTGTGTAGTGCACTATATAGGGTAGCAGTGAGCGACACAAATGAGGGAATTCACACGACACTTACTTATGCCAGAAACATATCATCTTCATAAACATTCATCACATAAACCGACCGAAACATCAACAAGCCTACCAGTGCTATCTCAAAACTTCGGAGTAACACAGTTTAGCGATGTTTTAATTTAGCTGACAGTGCAACTTATGAAGTGTAAAACTTCACTCATTTCTCCGACGAACTAAAACCATGACGAATCCATAAATATCAAATTCACTATTTTGACCAGTAAACACATTGTTATCAACTGTTTGTTGTTTAATAGTCATTAAATAATGTTTCGTACTTATATTTGTACACGAAAATCGTCACTCCAGTGGTTTCGGATTTTTCCGTCATCTTTGCCTAGTAAAGCCGAAGGACATTGCTATGCGTTGTGGTATTTAAGCTGTAAGTAGTGTACATCGGTTGTCCGCTATAGTTATGGTGCATTATGGGTAACAAAGTATTGTACTACAGTAGTGCTTGAAATTTTGTGAACCCCTTAGAATTTTCTATATTTCTGCATAAATATGATCTAAAATATCATGAGATTTTCACACAACTCCTAAAAGTAGACAAAGAGAATCCAGTTAAACAAATGAGACAAAAATATTATATTTGGTCAGTTATTTATTGAGGAAAATGATCCAATATTACATATTAGTAAGTGGCAAAAGTATGTGAACCTCTAGTATTAGCAGTTAATTTGAAGGTGAAACTAGAGTCAGGTGTTTTCAATCAATGTGACAATCAGGTGTGAGTGGGCACTCTGTTTTATTTAAAGAACAGGGATCTATCAAAGTCTGCTCTTCACAGCACATGTTTGTGGAAGTGTATCATGGCACAAACAAAGGAGATTTCTGAGAAATAGGATTTCTCAGAAAAAGAGTTGTTGATGCTCATCAGGCTGGAAAAGGTTACAAAACCATCTTTAAAGAGTTTGGACTCCACCAATCCACAGGCAGACAGATTGTGTACAAATGGAGGAAATTTCAAGACCATTGTTACCCTCCCCAGGAGTGGTCCGACTCAACAAATTAATAGTTGACGAGGTCACAAAGAACTCCAGGGTAACTTCTAAGCAACTGAAGGCCTCTCTCACATTAATGCTCATGAGTCCACCATCAGAAGAACACTGAACAACAATAGTGTGTATGGCAGGGTTGCAAGGAGAAAGCCCACTGCTCTCCAAAAGAACATTGCTGCTCGTCTGCAGTTTGCCTAAAGATCATGTGGACAAGCCAGAAGGCTATAGTGGAAGAATGTTTTGTGGATGGATGACACCAAAATAGAACTTTTTGGTTTTAAAAGAAAAAGCATTTACGTTTGGAGAAGGAAAACACTATATTCCAGCATAAGAACCTTACCCCATCTGTGAAACATGGTGGTGGTATTGTCATGGTTTGGGCCTGTTTTGCTGCATCTGGGCCAGGACGGCTTGCCATCATTAATGGAACAATGAATTCTGAATTATATCAGAGAATTCTAAAGGAAAATGTCAGGACATCTGTCCATGAACTGAATCTCAGGAGAAGGTGGGTCATACAGCAAGACAACGACCCTAAGCACAGAAGTCGTTCTACCAAAGAATGGTTACAGAAGAATAAAGTTAATGTTTTGGAATGGCCAAGTCAAAGTCCTGACCTTAATCCAAAAGAAATGTTGTGGAAGGACCTGAAGTGAGCAGTTAATATGAGGAAACCCACCAACATCCCGGAGTTGAAGTTGTTCTGTACGAAGGAATAAGCCAAAATTCCTCCAAGCCGGTGTGCAGGACTGATCAACAATTACAGGAAACATTTTGTTGCAGTTATTGCTGCACAGGGGGGGTCACACCAGATACTGAAAGCAAAGGTTCACATACTTTTGCCACTCTCTAATATGTAATATTGGATAATTTTCCTCAATAAATAAATGACTAAGTATAATATATTTGTTTCATTTGTTTAACTGGGTTCTCTTTATCTACTTTTAGGTTCACAGACTTTCAAGCACCACTGTATATAGGGAACTGATTTGTCCACTGAGAATGCGGACAACCCTACAAAATGGCCGACACCCTTAATAAAACCCCAAATAGTAAATAGGGTGCGATTTCAGACACACCCACAGACTCCTGAACAATATTATGTACTCAGTTCATTTTAGAAATGGCAAATGAGTGGTATACAACAAATGACTATACCAGTTGAAGCAGATGGAAGCTGAAAACAGGACTGTAGATTGAAGATGGAACGTGGCTGGGTCTTCCAGCATGACAATTATCCCAAACACACCGCTCGAGCAACGAAGGAGTGGCTCCGTAAAAAGCATGTCATGGTCCTGGAGTGGCCTAGCCAGTCTCCAGACCTCAGCCCCATAGAAAATTTGTGGAGGGAGTTGAAAGTCCATGCTGCCCCAAAACATCACTGCTCTAGAGGAGATCTGCATGGAGGAATGGGCCAAAATACCAGCTGCAGTGTGTGCAAACCTACTGAAGACTTACAGGAAACGTTTGACTTCTGTCATTGCCAACAAAGGTTTTGTTTCAAAGTATTGAGTTGAACCAAATTTATTTGACCGATGTAGTTTTGTTTAAAATACATTCAGTAATAATAAGGGAAGGACCTTCTTCCAAGCAAATCCCATAGAGTCTGGATTTCCTATACCAATGCATTGTCATAATAACCAGCTAAAGATTTTAATGCCAAGTATGCATCATTTTCTCTGTTTAGGCTGAGGAGCGAATTATTTGAGGTTAAACTTCATGATAGAGGTTGCACAATAAATTGAATGAATTGTCTTCAATCTTCCTTTATGATGGAATTAAAAGATTCACAGTAGCAAGGACAACCACTTTTTTCATAGTATAATAACTCATGGCGTTATCACATTCAGCTTTAAGAGGCTGCACTTAGTCTTAACCAGATGCACCTGGCTGACACATTATTTAAAGCAGCCAAGCGCTAGTGTCAGCGTGGATTCTTTATATGAGAAATTGTCAGTAAATTGTACCGTTATGTTCATGCGTCAGTCATGTTGTTTGTGTCTGTGAAAGAGATAAAAAAAGAAGGCACCAAAAGAAACTAAGAACATACAGTCATATGAAAAAGTTTGGGCACCCCTATTAATCTTAATCATTTTTATTCATAAATATTTGGGTGTTTGCAACAGCTATTTCAGTTTGATATATCTAATAACTGATGGACACAGTAATATTTCAGGATTGAAATGAGGTTTATTGTACTAACAGAAAATGTGCAATATGCATTAAACAAAAATTTGACAGGTGCAAAAGTATGGGTACCCCTTATCATTTTCTTGATTTGAATACTCCCAACTACTTGTTACTGACTTACTGAAGCAACAAAAATTGGTTTGGTAACCTCATTGAGGTTGAACTTCATGGCCATGGTGTATCCAATCATGAGAAAAGGTATTTATTTTAAGGTGGCCAATTGCAAGTTGTTCTCCTATTTGACTCTCTCCTCTGAAGAGTGGCATCATGGGCTCCTCAAAACACTCTCAAAATGATCTGAAAACAAAGAATGTTCAACATAGTTGTTCAGGGGAAGGGATACAAAAAAGTTGTCTCAGAGATTTAACCTGTCGGTTTCCACTGTGAGGAACATAGTAAGAAAATGGAAGACCACAGGGACAGTTTCTTGTTAAAGCCCAGAAGTGGGCAGGCCAATAAAAATATCAGAAAGGCAGAGAAGAAAGAATGGTGAGAACAGTCCAAGGACAATCCACAGACCACCTCCAAAGACCTGCAGCATCATCTTGCTGCAGATGGTGTCACTGTGCATCGGTCAACAATACAGCGCACTTTGCACAAGGAGAAGAAGCTGTATGGGAGAGTGATGCGAAAGAAGCCGTTTCTGCAAGCACCCACAAACAGAGTCGCCTGAGGTATGCAAAATCACATTTGGACAAGCCCAGCTTGATTTTGGAAGAAGGTCCCCTGTGGACTGATGAAACAAAGATTGAGTTGTTTTGGTCATACAAAAAAGCCGTTATGCATGACGGCAAAAAAAACACAGCATTCCAACAAAAAACACTTGCTACCCACTGTAAAAAAATTTGGTGGAGGTTCCATCATGCTTTGGGGCTGTGTCACCAATGCCGGCACCGGGAATCTTGTTAAAGAGTGAGGGTCGCATGGATTCCAGATTCTTGAGAATAATGTTCAAGAATCAGTGACGAAGTTGAAGTTACGCCGGGGATGGATATTTCAGCAAGACAATGATCCAAAACAACCGCTCCAAATCTACTCAGGCATTCATGCAGAGGAAACAAGTACAATGTTTCTGGAATGGTCCATCCCAGTCCCCAGACCTGAATATCATTGAACATCTGTGGGATGATTTTTGAAGCGGGCTGTTCCATGCTCGGCGACCATCAAAACTTAACTGAACTGGAATTGTTTTTGTAAAGAGGAATGGTCCAAATACCTTCATCCAGGATCCGGAGGAATCATTAAAAGCTACCGGAAGCGACTAGAGGCTGTTATTTTTTGCCAAAAGGAGATATACTAAATATTTAATGTCACTTTTCTGTTGAGGTGCCCATATTTTTGCACCATGTCAAATTTTGGTTTAATGCATATTGCACATTTTCTGTTAGTATAATAAACCTCATTTCAATCCTGAAATATTACTGTGTCCATCAGTTATTAGATATATCAAACTGAAATAGCTGTTGCAAACACCCAAATATTTATAAATAATAATGATTAAGATTAAAAAGGGTGCCCAAACTTTTTCATATGACTGTATATAGAAAATATGAAAGTTGATCTAGAGAAGTCAAGAGAAGAGAGAACATTTCTGAGAAAAGGTCAAAGTTAAAGGTATTAAAGTAAGACATGGTGAAGGGGGAGCTGAGAAAATGAAGGACTTCTGAGGAGAGCGTAGTGGGTTGAGGAAACTGGATAGACAAACTGAGTTGAGCTTATTTGAAAGAAAGATGCTTTGAAAGCAGAGAGCTTAAAAATAAAGAGAATTAAAGTCATGAAAGCAGCAAAGATAAACCTAATTATTACCCAATAATTATCCTATTTATATTCTGTGTTTTAAAATGGGGACATATTTGTTTGTAAAAACCATTTTGAGTTCTCGGTCACTGGCAGAGTGACAGTGTTAAATTCTTTGTTTAATTTTCTTGCCTTTTTTATATCCTCTCCTTAGGTGTACACTCTATAGCTCTCACTTGTGGTCTGGAATGCATGCCTAATAACCCTGAGATCCTAAGCTCAAATCCCCACTCAGATCAGTCAGTCACATGAAGACTGTCTCCTTTACTTATATGCATTTGTCATCACAAGAATTATATACTTTTATTCATAATAAATAGATTAAGCAATTATAATGGACAGCTCTGTTTCTCTGGGACTCCCATATAGGCTGGTTTTCCCTCTAGTTCCTCTGGAACGCGAGGCCAGTATCACTCTACTTCTGGGTCCAAACCAGCCACTCTGTTATACTTGTAACACAAAGTCAGGGTTTGATGTCATCTAACTACACCAGTTAATGACCTGGCACTATAGGTCAGACATTTGAAGTTGAGATCTTATTGCAGCCCTCCTATTGAAATCCCTTTAAAATATTGGAATTGGCCAAAATATCTGTCAGAACAGTTTTTGAGTTGCGAATTTTGTTACTCATTGTGGATTACATGACTTGCATTTGCAGATCTAGACAAACTTTAAAATAATATACTATGTTGGGATATTAAGAAAACCTTGTCATCAAGTCAATGGAGAAAACAGCATTTCCGGTCGATTCACTCTGTCATGTCACTTTATTTCATGTTTAGCATTTTTATTTGGGCACCATCTACATTCCATTGGCTGATAGGCATATTGTCCCATGCAAAAATTGTTTGTGTATTTTTTTCCATCACCCATAGTTTTATTGTCTCGCATATCATTACATACAGTATGTGCAGGGGCTCTACTGCATTTGAAACAAAACGGTTATATTCATTTTTTTAATTAATACAGCTATATTCATTTTTTAATTGGAACACTATTTAAAGAACAGGAATATTTCAAAGACAGTTCTTCTAGAAGTGTATCATATCCTGAGGAAATGAGCTTCCTGAGTACCTCAGAAAAAAAAAGCTGTTGATGCGCATCAGGGTGGAAAAAGTTACAAAACTATCTCAAAAGAGTTTGGACAAGACCACTTCAGTCAGTCCAAACTGAAGGAATTCAAGATCATTGTACTCGGTCAACCAGTGCAGCTGGGATGTAATAGGTATGGTTTCTGGTATGCACTTGTGGGCATGGACAGGTATCTCCACAAATCAGTAAAACTGCTAAGATTGCAGAATATCCACATCATAAGGGAAAAATAACTTAAGACAGTTCCAGGGCAATGATTGGTTACAGAATGACATCTGGCCTCGGGATGTTTCAGCAAGTACATCACAAATTTGATGGAATTCCTGGCCATCATGCAACATCATATAAGCCTGAAATCAATTAACTGATTTAATTCATGAATGAAGCAAAAGACACAAAATTAAATTAAAAAATCTCATAATTCTACAGAAGAAATCAAATGTTCAGTTAAATAATGGTAGCTTTTACTGAATTGAGAAAATATGGACATTGGTAGGCATTATCAGTCCTAGTCATGATAGTGTTCAGTTACTATATCGTAAAATTTGCCTTACCATAAAATAAAACATCTTCAGTAAGCACTTGAGTACTAATATAGTATCAAGAGCACCCTAAAAGATTAGAAAGAAATAGAAATGCTTTGGCTGCTGCTGGAAGAAACAGAATAAATGTACTTGTCTTGCTTGGAAAAAGCACATACAGTGGGGCAAAAAAAGTATTTAGTCAGCCACTAAGTTCTAAGTTCTCCTACTTAGAAATATGAGAGAGGTCTTTAATTTTCATCATAGGTACACTTCAACTATGAGAGACAAAATGAGAAAAAAAAATCCAGGAAATCACATTTTAGGATTTTTAAAGAATTTAATTGTAATTTATGGTGGATCATTGTCATGCTGGAAGACCCAGCCACATTCCATCTTTAATGCTCTCACTGGAAGGAGGTTTTGGCTTAAAATCTCACGATACATGGCCTCATTCATTCCTCCCTTCACACGGATCAGTCGTCCTGTCCCCTTTGCAGAAAAACAGCCCCAAAGCATGATGTTTCCACCACCATGCTTCACAGAAGGTATGGTGTTCTTTTGATGTAACTCAGCATTCTTCTTCCTCCAAACATGACAAGTTGAGTTTTTACCAAATGTTCTATTTTGGTTTCATCTGACCACATGATATTCTTCCAGTCCTCCTCTGGATCATCCATATGCTCTCTGGCAAACTTCAGATGGGCCTGGACATGTACTGGCTTGAGCAGAGAGACACGTCTGGCACTGCAGGATCTGAGTCCCTCTTGGCGTAGTGTGTTACTGATGGTAGCTTTGTTACTTTGGTCTCAGCTCTCAGCAGGTCATTCATCAGGTCCCTCCGTGTGGTTCTGGGATTTTTCTCACCGTTCTCATGATCACTTTGACCCCATGGGATGAGATCTTGCATGGGGCCCCAGATCGAGAGAGATTATCAATGGTCTTGTATGTCTTCCATTTTCTTACAATTGCTCCCACAGTTGATTTATTCACACCACCCTGCTTGCCTATTGTAGATTCACTCTTCCCAGCCTGGTGCAGGTCTACGATTTTCTTCCTGGTGTCCTTCGACAGCTCTTTGGTCTTGGCCATGGTTGAGTTTGGAGTCTGACTGTTTGAGGCTGTGGACAGGTGCCTTTATACAGATAACGAGGTCAAACAGGTGCCATTAATACAGGTAGCGAGTGGAGGACAGAAGAGCTTCTTAAAGAAGATTTTACAGGTCTGTGAGAGCCAGTAATCTTGCTTTTTTGTGGGTGACCAAATACTTATTTTCCACTATGATTTACAATTAAATTCTTTAAAAGTCCTCTTTTTTTCTCATTTTGTCTCTCATAGTTGAACTGTACCTATGATGAAAATTACAGACCTCTCTCATCTTCCTAAGTAGAAGAACTTGCACAATCAGTGGCTGACTAAATACTTTTTTGCCCCACTGTATGAATAGGCAAACTGTATGCTAATATTCTCAGTCATTCTACTAATTTCCTGCTTTGCATACTAAACTCTTTTTTAAATTCAGCTCAAAGAGAATATATGTCTCAGGTGAGACATGGCCAACAAATAAATGAAAAAGCTGGATGACCCATGTTATGAAAATGTATATTATCTCTGGACTTATCTGGGGTTGCAGACACAGCACAAACAAACCAGTCAAATAAGCTACAGGTATGCAAGATTTACCGACTGCATTACGATGATTATGTGAAACAGGTAATTGACTGAAATGGGTATTGATTATTACCCACATTACCATTACCATAAACACTTTTGTTATACACATCACTCCTTCCAGGAAAAACACAAGACCGTGGTTCTTCTGGTAGATTTATTCTACCAGACCATAGGTTCAACAAAGTCCAACAAAGACCATAGGTTCTATTTATGCATGTATTTAATGCAAAGTAAAAAAAATAGTCATGGAAATAAATTAAATAAAAAATAGGCAAGCAACACAAAGTATGACAAAAATAATATTTATGACACTTCAAATACACATGTTAAATCTTTTTTGATTAGACTAGCTGTTTATGGCCACAATGTCCAGAGTTAAGGCAGATTTTTATTTCTTCTCACAATTTATTTATTTATTTATAATTTGTTACAACCTCGGTCGTTAAAAAGTGCTTACCTTTACTCAAACATTCTTATTTAAAAATTTGAGTTAGCATCTCCTCTCTTGCAGGAAAATGAGGATCAGTTCAGTGTGCTGCAGATGGTGGGAATGTTGAGAGGCATTGCAGCAGGAATGCGTTATCTTTCTGAGCGGAACTTTGTGCATCGCGATCTGGCGGCTCGGAACGTTTTGGTGAACTCGAACCTGATATGTAAGGTTTCAGATTTCGCTTTGTCACGGCTTATGAAGGCCCAGGACCACAACATGCCTACATACACTGCATCATTGGTGAGTTCTGACATTTTCACAAAAAAAGCAAAAACAACATTATCATGCATAAAATATTAATATCTGTGTTTACATGGGAAAATGCATAGCTTTTTTCACAAGCTACAATGATGGCTAAATTCAAAATGGCACACTACATACTACTCGCATACTAGATCTGCCTAAAAGTAGTATGTGACCAAAATGGAAATCTGTAGTGCCCTAAAGATACCAGCTACAGTGTGTGCAAACCTGGTGAAGACTTACAGGAAACCTTTGATCTCTGTCATTGCCAACAAAGGTTATGTTACAAAGTATTGAGCTGAACTTTAGTTACTGACCAAATACTTATTTTCCACCATAATTTACAATTAAATTCTTTAAAAATCCTTAAAAAAAAAATTTCTCATTTTGTCTCTCATAGTTGAAGTGTACCTATGATGAAAATTATAGACCTCTCTCATCTTTCTAAGTCGGAGAAGTTGCACAATCAGTGGCTGACTAAATACTTTTTTGCCCCTCTGTACATACTGTACTAGTGTAGTATGCAGTATGCAATGTAGTAGTGTGCTATTTCGAATACAGCAGCTTTCTTTCTTTCAGCTCGCTTCTTCTACCTCTCTCTGGTTCTGTTTAGGGTAGTAAGGTCCCTATAAGGTGGACGGCTCCTGAGGCCTTCCAGCATCGGAAGTTCAGCTCAGCTAGCGATGTCTGGAGCTTTGGGATTCTCATGTGGGAAGTGATGTCATATGGAGAACGACCATACTGGGACATGAGCAACCAGGAGGTAGAGGTTATGTTTGTGTATTTGTTAGTTACATATTAGTATATGTATACTGGTATCTACATCATGGTGAACTGGCAAAGTCTGGTGACTTTGTGGTGAAGTTCCAGACAAGCAATATGTAGACAGAAATATTGGCCAGACTAGTGTAAGAACTTTAGTACTGTATGGTAAGATTATACAGTTCACCAGTGCACTTTTAAGCTGATCACTTATGTGAGGATTATCATTTAAATAAGCATACCATTTTATTAATTACTACTACTTACTACTTCAACCATACAGTCGTATGAAAAAGTTTGGGCACCCCTGATAATTTTCATGATTTTTCTTTATAAATCATTGGTTGTCCAGCTCAGCAATTTCAGGTAAATATATCATATAGCAGATGAACACAGTGATATTTGAGAAGTGAAATGAAGTTCATAGGATTTACAGAAAGTGTGCAGTAATTATTCAAACAAAATTAGGCAGGTGCATAAATTTGGGCACCCCAACAGAAAAATGACATCAATATTTAGTAGATCCTCCTTTTGTAGAAATAACAGCCGATAAACGCTTCCTACAGCTTCCAGTCTGTATTCTGGTTGAAGGTGCTTTGGACCATTCTTCTTTAGAAACATCTCCAGTTCAGTCAGGTTTGATGGTTTCCGAGCATGGACAGCCCACATTTTCAGTAATATTCATGTCTGGGGACTGAGATGGCCATTCCAGAACGTTGTACTGGTTCCTCTGCATGAATGCCTTAGTAGATTTTGAGCAGGGTTTGGGGTCGTTTGGCCTCGGTGCAACTTTGTCACTGATTCTTGAACATTGTTCTCAAGAATCTGGAGATATTAACTGGAATCCATGCGACCCTCAACTTTAACAAGATTCCTAGTACCTGCACTGGCCACACAGTCCCACAGCATGATGGAACCGCCACCAAATTTTACTGTGGGTAGCAAGTGTTTGTCTTTGGGATGCTGTGTTCTTTTTCCGCTCCTTGTTATGTCCAAATAACTCAATTTTTAGTTTCTATCAGTACACAGCACTTTATTCCAAAATGAAGCTGGATTGTCCAAATGTGCTGTGGCACACCTCAAGTGACTCTGTTTGGGGCGTGTCTGCAGAAAAGGCTTCTTCTGCATTACTCTCCCCATACAGCCTCTCCTTGTGCAAAGTGCGCTGTATAGTCGAACGATGAACAGTGACACCATCTGCAGCAAGATGAGGTTTGTAGGTCTTTGGAGGTGGTCTGTGGCTTGACTATGACTGTTCTCACCATCCTTCGCCTCTGCCTATCTGAGATTTTTTCTTGGTCTGCCACTTCGGGAATTCATTAACTAGAACTGTGCCTGTGGTCTTCCATTGCCTCACTATGTTCCTCACAGTGGAAACTGACAGCTGAAATCTCTGAGAGAGCCTTTCCCTTTCCCTGAACCATGATGTTGAACAACCTTTGTTTTCAGGCCATTTGAGAGTTGTTTTGAGGCTCCCATGTTACCACTCTTCAGAGAAGATGCAAAGAGGAGAAAAACTTCCAATTGGCCACCTTAACACTTTCTCATAGTTGGATTCACTTGTGTATGTAGATCAAGGGTCAATGAGCTTACAAAACAAATTTTGTGTTCCAATAATTAGTGCTAAAGGTATTCAAATGACAAAGGTGCCCAAATTTATGCACCTACCTAATTTTGTTTGAATAATTACTGCACACTTTCTGTAAAACCTATAAACTTAATTTCACTTCTCAAATATCACGGTGTTCATCTGCTATATGATATATTTACCTGAAATTGCTGAGCTGGACAACCAATGATTTATAAAGAAAAATCATGAAATTATCAGGGGTGCCCAAACTTTTTCATACGACTGTATGTGTATATGTGTAGTTTGTTAGGGGTCATGCTGGCCCTGGCTTTGGACGCTAGAGGTCAGCCTTGACTCACTTTGACGGCGTGAGCACACTCAGCGCAATCGCGCATGCGCCAACCCCTTTTTGGCGTAATGCGCATAAGTGGCAACATCTGTTGTTTGGGCTATATAAGTACACCTTGTAGCCCACACAGGTTGTTGCATCATTGCCACGCAACGCTTTGCGAAAGCTGCACCAGCCCTCACACAGGTAGGCTGGCGATTAGTAGATTGCCAGCCGGGTGCAGTCGGGTGGCTGTCTGGTAATGTTAGGGCGTAGACTTTAGTGAAACATTCCCCTCACGATCGCTCTCATAAAAGGATGCTGCGCTGATTCATTAGTCTTTTCCTTTTTTTCCCCGCATCCGTGGCCTCTCCGCTCAGGCTTGCAATGCTCTGCGCATGCGCGGACCCATACGCCATTGGCATAGCGGAGACACGTTGTAATCGTTCTTTCAGAAAAGGGGTGCTCTATGCTTACGGCATGCATTTTCTTTATTGGTTTATTTTTCTTTCTTTTGGTGAACAAGTATTTTCTTTTATTTAATTATATGTTGGTTCACCATCTCCATCTGGAGCTAACTGCAGTTTGGTCCTAAAACCCGTTTATATTTTTGTTTTCACGTTTTGTTTCACTTATTATCAGGTATGTCTCAGTATGGGCTAGATGGTGCTGTGCTTTACTACGTGGGCTGGGGTAATGGATGAATCTGTGCATGCCTACAGCACTTTAATGAAATGTGATTTTGCCTTTGCTGTTTATGGGGGTGATATATCATTGTGAGGACCAAATGTCGAACAAAGATAGAAAGATCGGACCTATTATTTGTTTGTTTGTATCAGTTGTAAGTTACTCTGGATAAGGGTGTCTGCTAACTGACTTAAATGTAAAGGTTTAGCATTAATTAACTACAGTAATATTATGTCAATGGAAAGTCCCCACAGTGATAGAATGCCAAACGTGTGTGTGTGTGTGTGTGTGTGTGTGTGTGTGTGTGTGTGTGTGTGTGTGTGTGTGTGCGTGCTTGCTTGCATGCGTGACTGTGATTGTGTGTATGGGGATGCAAAATGTCATCAAAGGCCTCAAGCCAAATGCTCTCCACTGGAGCTACATGATTCATATGGTGTGTTTAACTATTTGTATTACAGATGTTTTGCTATGCATTAATAATTAATGTATAAAATTCACAAAACAGCTGATTAGCACTGGATACAAGTGGCTGTGTGGCCAAGCAAATTAATTAAAGTAATACTCACAGCTCTGCAGTTATGCAGTTAATCTAAATGATTGACCTCGCAGAGGAAAGCATAGCGACTGTCATAAGAGAGACACTCTCTCTCTCTCTCTCTCTCTCTCTCTCTCTCTCTCTCTCTCTCTCTCTCTCTCTCTCTCTCTCTCTCTCTCTCTAGGTTATAAAGGCAGTACTTGAGCAGTATCGTCTTCCTGTTCCTAATGGCTGCCCACCTGCTCTACATGCTCTGATGTTGCAGTGTTGGCAGGCTGATAGGCAAGATCGACCCAAATTTGACTCTCTTCTGTCCTCTTTGGATTGTCTCATACGACACCCTGCATCCCTAAAGGCTCAGCATGCTCGGTAAGACAAGCACAATACACATTCCAACTATATTATTTAGGTAATTTCCACACCCTTGGCCAGGGCCCAGTTTGGGGTGTGGTAGTGAAAGCTGTGTTTTTGGGTAGGCCTAATCATTTGTGGCTGCTCAGAAGACACACACATACACTTTGAAAAAATGCTGCTAAGTATGTGTTAATAGTTTATTTTTGTCAATTAACCTCTTGAGACCTCCTTACCCTCCTCAGAGCTCTGAATTTTCTTATGTATAAAAACTGAGCACCGTCTTTGAACAGAAGGTATTTTTGTTTTTGTGAAATGCTCAAGAGTGTCTACAAATGAGCACTGAGTTAAGCAGAATGAAGTATGAGGTGCAGCAAACCCAAAACATCATGTCCTCATGTGTGGACGCAAGGTCTCAGGAGGTTAAGAAAATGCAAAGTGAATGAACAAAAGAGAAATCTAAATCAAATCAGTATTTGGTGTGAACAACCTTTGCTTTGAAAACCGCATCAGTTTTTCTAGGTACACTCGCACAAATTCAGGGATTTTGTAGGATTATAGTCAGGTGTATGATTAACCAATTATACCAAACAGGTAATAATGATCACCATTTTCATATGTGGGTTGAAACACAGTTATTAACTGAAACAAAAACATATGTGTACAAGGGTTCAAACTGGGTGAGGAACAGCCAAACTCATACAAAGGTGAGGTTGTGGAAGACAGTTTCATGTCATAGGTCATACACCATGGCAAGACTGAGCACAGCAACAAGACACAAGTTAGTTATACTTCATCAGCAAGATCTCTTCCAGGCAAAGATTTCAAAGCAGACTGGGGTTTCAAGATGTGCTGTTCAAGCTCTTTTGAAGAAGAACAAATGGGCAATGTTCTGGACTGTAGATGCAGTGGTCGGCTTAGTGCTGCAGATGAAAGAGGCATCATGCTTACTTCCCTTTGAAATTAGAAGATGTCCAGCAGTGCTATCAGCTCAGAACTTGATTTGTTCACTGTCAATGCTGTCTTCAATGCTGAGAAATCCAAGCAGATAGTTATTCATCATGCAGTATCGTACCATCAGGGAGGTGTCTGATTGACTCCAAATTTATTCTGCAGCAGCATAACGACCCCACACATACAGCCAATGTCATTAAGAACTATCTTCAGCGTAAAGACGAACAAGGACCCCCAGAAGTGATGATTATGCACACCACAGAGCTCTGATCTCAACATGGGATTACATGAAGAGACAGAAGGATATGAGCAAGCCTACATTCACAGAACATCTGTGGTTAGTTCTCCAAGATGTTTGGAACAACCTGTCTACCAAGTGCCTTCACAACTGTGTGCAAGTGTACCTAGAACAATGATGATGTTTTGAAAGCAAAGGGTGGTTTGGTCATTCACTTTGCATTTTGTTAATTGACAAAAATAAACTATTCGCTTGAATTTTGTTAAAAAATAAACTATTAAATCTATTAAAGCGCTTTCTACAATGGAGCATTGTCTCAAAGCAACTTTACAATTTTAGATTATCTATTAATATCTACGTCCAATCCCAAATTGAGCAAGCCTAGGGCGACAGTGGCAAGGAAAAACTCCCTAAGCGTTATGAGGAAGAAACCTTGAGAGGACCAAGACTCAAAAAGGGACGGCGGCAGCGTAGATGATAAATCTAAGAATGAAACTAAAGTCATGGAGTGATATTTCAAATAGAATGTGAAATATGCACATCGCCATTAAGTGACCTGGGTATGATTATGACGGAAACAGCTTGAGTGAAGCTGCAGCGGATGAACATCATGTGTGGGGCTGGAACTGGTACCGTAACACAGCTCGGAGAGAAAATAGAAAATGTATTTAGTTATGGATTAAGAGCACAGTGTCTATTAACAATCACTGATGCCATTGTTAAAATCGTTAAAACTAGCTGATATGAGTAAACATAAACACACATCTTACCTGTGTTTGCCGGTTCGCCATTTTCCAATCGGGGAAAAAGACTGGCGCGCTTTCGCTGACGTAGCAGGGTGTGTAGAATGAGCTGGGTGGGCGCTTGACTCCAGCAGCCAATGACTGACTAGATCCCGCCCTCCCGTAAAATCGGGGCCAAAAGTCAAAAGCAAGAAACTTTTTGAGGCAAAAGCGAGACTGAGAGAAGTGCAACTGAGAAAAGGCGCAACAAAGGCGAAAATGGATTCTTCAAGGTTATAAAACACGAAATGGACAATTAAATACAGAAATATTCTGTTTACAAACCAGATTTACAAACCGACAAAATGTTGTTTATTGTTTATGAATTCGTTTTTTGATTCTCAGAACTTTTGGCCCTATTTTGATGCCATATGACTGATAATTTACATAAGAAACATTGGCAAGCCCCTCTACAACTCTGGGATGTTGTTGCCAGAAAAATATCTATGATGCATTTCTGTTGTATTCTAATACTTCATCATATACGGTCCACCCCCTCTATTCAAATGTACCTTGTTCCAGATAATGGTTCACAACGTGAATATTCAAATAATGTGAGCCTATTTCCTGTATTGTCTTACAGCATGCCAACTCTTCCCCAAGAAGTAAATTGGCTCACTTGTTCTCTTTATGAAAACTCTTTATAGAATTATAAAAAAATATTAAAAGTCTATGGGATCATGATAAATTGTTTGGATCCTTTTCATACATGATTCCTACTGACTACCTCCATTTTCTCACATTGTATCCACCCATATCATGTTTTCAAGTCCCACACAGCCCCTGCTTAGTCCCACCCCCACAGATCTGTCATCAGTGACAACAGTCAGCGAGTGGTTAAGTGCACTGAGGATGGACCGCTACAGGAACGAGTTTGAGAGAGCACAACTGCACAGTCTGGAGAGAGTGAGCACGCTTACTATGGAGTAAGTACTCTTAGCATACATAATGCAAGGGCTGAACTTCATTAACTGCTCTGAATACTTCTCACTGGGTTTTAAATTATCCAGGTCTATGTAAAGGTCTACTAAGTCAAACCATCTTTACATGGGTTTCAATATCTTAGGTGTTGTGCCAACTATTTGAGGAGGACACTTGATGGAATGAAACTTAAGGTCACATCTCATGACAAAGACGAGTACAGAAGCAAAGTTGTGCAAATATTTCATAAAAGATTTTCTGGCTACCCACTCTAGGCTGTTCTTTAAACATCAGCAGGCCCAGAAAGGAACTGACAGGAACAAGAAACAATGTAAATGTTATCTCAAGTGTCAGAGAGCATTGTAAATAAACTCACAACAACCCAACATACCAGATTCCCAAAACTGAACTGGGCCAGCATCATACAGCCTATCTATAAACCGCATAAAAGCCTACCTAGAGCTAAAGGACAAGTGACATTCTGTTCAGCACTCCAGTAAACTCAGTTTGGACAGACAAGATGAGGAGTGAAGGAGGCAATCACAGGCTGTTTCTCAATACCAAGTACATGAAGTTTGGACTTCTGTACTTCCTAGTCTGGACTAGGCAGTTCAACTTGTGAGTACATTCTCCCGATGATGGGAGGACGCAGGATGGTTATTCTACGATTGGAACAGCAGAGTACTTGGCTATGGAGATGAGACAGTTTACTTTTTACACTTAGATAAAATCCTAAAAGATCTTGTATAAAGCCTGTCAGTGGTGGAAGAAGTGCTCAGATCTTTTACTTTCCATTGAATAGTTTAATCTACGTGTGACAACCTTCCCAAACATAAGCGAGCACCAAACAAGTCTGATTTTAGAAGGGGATTTAATTCTGAACTTCAATTTATATCAGAAAATTCATATTTAGAATACAAGTTGAATAAATAATACATATAAAGCATAATAAATACATTAATAACTTTACATCACTTCTCCGAAATCGTCTGAGCATTTTTTTATGTAAGCTCTATCTTGATAAACTGACCGCATAGGTGAATTTTAAACGGCTAAATAAATCTTCTAACTTCATTCCATGGCACAATAACATTGTTACTTTGAAAATTATACATCCAGTAGGGAGTTCTCTCATCCGCTCGGTAGCTGACAATGCATTGTGGGATATTTCGCTGTCCAAGTCCGCACAAGTCTCCTCCGATGCATCTTCGATAATATGGGCAGAGCAAGAACACATCCGGGGATTTGGAGTGTACTTGGTTAGATACCAACTTAGAAATGAAACAGTACTTGGGCTGCGACTGTTGACATTTCACAAGTACACAAGAACTACAGAAAAGTACGCATATTGAGAAACAGCCACAGTCAAACTGTAGGACTCAGCATACAGCAACTCCACCATCCTCTCTTCACTGTAACCATAATTGTTTAAAAATAAAATTATTTTTTTTAAATAATCATTTCGGACAATCTACCAGCTGGGAGAAACCACATCATTAAAAAATGAAATCTGTTGTCTGTTTCAGAGATGTGCAGGCTATGGGAGTGAATATGTTGGGACATCAGAGAAAGATTGTGAATGCAGCTCGGCAGCTAAGGACTCACCTCACACAGGGACAGGTGGAGGTGTAGAAAACTATTACGCCTTTCAGTGGACACCATCCTACACTGCAACCCAAGCACTGCAACAAGAGAGACTCGGAGTTCTGGCACAATGAGAACGCTGCTTTGGAATATTTATTCACTCATCTGTCTGTTAGTATTCTTCACTCTCTTGTCCACCTTATTTTATCCATCCATATTTCTCTCCTTAGTCTCTAATGTTGAGCCATTCAATATTATGAGTGAATAGGGATGTGCAGGCTTTGGGAGTGGATACTTAGGAGATTCAGATTCTGGATGCATGGAATTTCACCAAAAAAAGTACTAAATGGCTTTTCTAGAGACAAATCTGGCCTATATAACTCAGATTCAACAAAACTCAAGTGGCTAATCTAAATATAATTACTATACATACATATAAGCATATTTATATGTATCCAAATGCACCACTCAGCCTGTGAGTGAACCCAAGCTTATAACACACTTTCAATGAGAAACACATTAGGTACAAGATCTGAATCATAGAAGCATTGACTTTACTAATATTTGCTCCCTTCTATAACAAAAGAAACACTGAAGGATCCCTTGAGTGTTCCTCTGGACTGTAGCCTTTCCATTCTATTAGGTAATACAATTTATGACCCAGTTTGTGGCAGAGTTTGGGCTATAAGTATGCTGTATCTCTTCCACATCCATGGGTGGAGTTTGTTCAGCTCTAGGACCTCATAACTAACTGGTGATACATAAAACACAGGCCATTCTAGTGTATAAGAGACAGGATTGATTTGTCTGAGTATTTCAAATGGGACGATTTATCTTGGATTTTTTACATTTAGGATTAGGATTTTCTCACTGGAGTTAAAGTTCCACATTTACTCACTGTTTTGACTTCAATTGTCAAGTGAAACTCTGGTGGTTCTCCACAGTAGTGTCTGGTACTATAACATGCACTGAATGGAAGTCATATGAATGGATCAAAGAAGTTTGTGAATATTCTGCCCAAGACAACCTTAGTAACTTTGACTGTTCATGCAGTAAGACTGCAGGAACTGTCCAGTTTCTTGATTTTGCCTCTTAGTCTGACCTTTAGATTTGGGGTGCTGTTAAAAAGCCTTTATTTAGCTTTTTTAGCTGTTTACAGAATGCTTTCTGTAAAATGGTAAATGAGACTGCATGGTCTGAAACTATTTCCTCTGGTAACCTGTAGCTTTGGGTAGTTTAGACATTTGTGTTAGGTAACAATAGCTATATGGGGTCAGGGTGACCATGGAATGGGAAAAAGATTTGACAGACCATGGGGGAGATGTTTTGGAGTTCTAACATCAACTCAGGCATTACATCTTAATACACAGTTTCTTAACAGGGTCATTGAAATATTTTTTCACAAGGGCGGATTCCCTTCAATGTATAGTACATCTGCAGTGATGCACTAAATCTGTTTCTTCTCTGATCTCATTTACAGCATGCTACACCTAATGTATCTTTTACACAATACTTCAAGCCTGGCTATAGAAGCACTCATCACAAGTGTTGTCCAGTCTTACTGGGTTTCCATTTTGAGCCTGGTTCCTTTCAAAGTTTTTCATTATGCATCTCAGGGAGTATTCACTTGCCATGGTTGCCTCTGGCTTGATGATTAGGTGTAGTCATGGTTCTTGAAAAGTTACTTTGCGACAGTTTTTTTATTGTTATATAGATAAAACATAATTGAACTAAACTGTTCTCTGGCAATAGAGTGGTAAACAGCACTTCGCTAGCCCACTACCTTGGTGACCGGGTTCGAGTCCTGACAGTGCCTTATCAGGCATTACATAGACCCATACTTGGCCATGTCTGAAGGAAGGGAGGCCAGACAGGGTAGTGCTGCTACAGCAGCCCATTCCAAACCCTTGAAGCACCCTTAATAGTCTGCTCCTCCATTTGCTCCAAACCTACATGCACTTTACATTCACTTTCTTATCCACTTGATCCTGGACAGGGTTCCGGGAGAGCCGGCGGCCTAGGCAGGAACAACCCTAGACAGGGTGCCCATCCATCGTAGGGCACATATGCTCACACACACACACACACACACACACAGAGGGCACTTTAAAGACACCAATTAACCTAACATGCATGTCTCTAGACTGTGGGAGGAAACCGGAGTGCCCGGAGTAAACTCACGCAGACACAGTTGGAGGACATGCAGACTCCACACAGAAAGGATCCAGAACTTCTCCAAACATGCCTTTGTACATTTCGTATCATAGCACTTAATTATGGAATGACACTGACTTATTGAAGAGTTGTGTTGCACCAGATGCTGACGTGTGTTACAGAAAGCAAACATACGTTTATCTTACTCTTGCATAAATATCATATATTGCACTTTATTTAGCTCTGGAATGGTCTACACTTAAACTGGACTAAGACTAAGTTAATATATTAAACTCATGAAATAAACAGTAATTCTGGATTTTAATTGTGAATTTAAATTAAGTCAAAATCTAATTTGAACAGAAGGGCCCAAACTGCCTGGTGTGACCAGGGATATGGGGTGTGTAGGGATTTCGGCACATTTTGTGAACTTTTGGTAAGGGGTCTGTTCTTGCTTTTGTGTGGGATGATTGTGTTTCAGACTATTCAGGTGTTTCAGGCTCTCATTTCTCAGAACTAGAGTATCCTTCTAACCCTCCAACTGCCTCCTCCAACCACCGCCTCTGTTATTCTAAGTTCCAAATGTCATGGATCCTTTCAGCAGTGTTTTAGATTCTGTAAAGAGTGTAAAGCACTGTGTAAATGATATCTGAATGACCATGATGGTAAACAGGCCATTATTTCTGTCTGATGCACACATTTTAAGTACAAAATGCAATGAAGGGTTTGGGTGTTTTAATGTTGGAGCTTGGATGAACTGCTGTGAGATTGGAAAAATTTTCTCTGGAGTAGTCCATTGTCATTTTTGCTCATAGAGGTGCTGCCACAGAACTGAAATTGTGGATGAACTTTGCGTAGAAATGTATATATATATATATATAAACAGCAATGACAAATGTCTCTGATTTTTTTTATAATTCTATAATTCTTAATTGAGCAATAGATTCTTCTCAGGTTTTGGAAGATCTTGATGCACATAATACATTTGTTCTTACATGGTTGAACAATAAATGAGGATGTGAAGATGCACAAAAATCAACAGGTCTTTGAGCACTTCATTTATAAGGATTGGAAGCCAGTGGGGGAACGTTGACTAAAAGTCATGTCAGAGCACAAATGTAATTATTTATTCCATAGTTGTAGCCATAAGCAGTGTAAGCCATACGCAGCTGTACATACCAGTTAAGCTGCTATGGTGCATTCAGTGAATGTAAAATGTACTTGTAGCCACTTGCTGTACAATCGATAGTCTTGTATGGATTAGGAAGTAACCCTGTAAATTATGATGGTTAATTGCAGCGTACCAGTTGCAACTGATACGTCAATTAAGGGGTGACTGAACCAGATGTGGTGTAGTTCGTTATAGGTCTTGCTGTAGAGCAAAATACTGATCACCGCCCACTTTCAGGTAACTTTATATTCCAGACATTTTTAGAAAACTGAAGCTTTAAACCAATAGGCTACAAGATAAAAAAAATGTTTAATGTCACTATACCACTTTTCCTTCTTACAAAGCAATAAACATTACAGTTTGTATACAGTTTAATGGGTTCTTAGGTGGCATGGCAGTGTAATAGCTGGCCATCGCAGAGACCCATGTTCACATCCCGGAGGTGCCATCTGGCCAGGTTCGGCATCACATGCAACCACAATTCGTTGTGTCTGAGGGAAAAGAGACTGGATGGGGGATCATTCGACCAGTGCTGCAACAGCAGCCCTTACCCAGCCAGCCCATTAATTGGTATCCAGTCCAGGGCACACTTACACCTGCCTCTGTGTTTTTCTCTGGCAAATAAGCAAAAGAGGCAATTTGACCAGACTTAAAAAATAAAAAGTAAAAAAAAAATATACGGGCTGCCATAGTCATCAGCATTTTGTCAGCCTTAAAAAACATCATCAGCTGCTTAAAATTCAAATGAATGCACTTTTTTTTCTCACTATACAAATATTATACATCAGTGCATTTTAAAAAAAAAAAAAAAAAAAGCTAATTTTTGGGCTTTTGGCAGCCAGCCACTAGAGGGCACTAGAGACCATTTCAACTGTAGCCATGTCTGAAAACATACTGCATTTGTTTAATTTAATTAGAATAAAAAATTACACGTAATATGTCACCCATACACAGCCAACGTTGTCCACCAGATACGCAGTCAGTGTTTTTTGTCCATGTATGCAGACAGTGTTGTTTACATAGGTTAATTGGTTGCTCTGTATTGCCCCAGTATGAATATGTCTGACTGTTATCCAATCCAACATCTTGTTGAATCCGTGCCACGAAGATTAGTAAAGTATTAGTATTAGTAAAGTGTTCAGAATAAAGTTCTTGGTGAGTGCATATACAGTCAATGTTCACCAACATATACAATGCATTCGGATTGTCTTCAGACGCTTTCACCTTTTTACACATTTAGTTATGTTGACGCCTTAGGCTAAAATAAAACAAATCCCCCTAGTTCTGGAATTTTAGAAATCTTTGCAAATGTATTGACAATAAAAAAACAAAAATATTGCGTTTTCATAAGTATTCAGACCCTTTACTCAGTACTTACTTGAAGGACCTTTGGCAGTGATTACAGCCTCTAGTCTACTTGGGTATGATGTCACAAGGTTTGTACACCTGGCTTTTGGGGATTTTCTGCCATTCTTCTCTGCAGATCCTCTCAAGCTCTGTCAGGTTGGATGGGGACCATTGGTGGACAGCCATTTTCAGGTCACTCCAGAGATGTTTGATTGGGTTCAAGTCAGAGCTCTGGCTGGACCACTCAAGGACTTTCACAGAGTTGTACCTAAGCCACTCCTGTGTTGTCTTGTCTGTGAGCATAGGGGCATTGTTTTGTTGGAAGGCTTTGGCCCAGTCTGTGATCCCGAGCTCTCTGGATCATTCCAACCAAACCAAGTACAGTGGGGCAAAAAAGTATTTAGTCAGCCACTGATTGTGCAAGTTCTCCAACTTAGAAAGATGAGAGAGGTCTGTAATTTTCATCATAGGTACACTTCAACTATGAGAGACAAAATAAATAAAAAAATCACATTGTAGGATTTTTAAAGAATTTAATTGTAAATCACGGTGGAAAATAAGTATTTGGTCACGCACAAACAAGCAAGATTTCTGGCTCTCACAGACCTGTAACTTCTTTAAGAAGCTCTTCTGTCCTCCACTCGTTACCTGTATTAATGAGACCTGTTTGACCTCGTTATCTGTATGAAAGACACCTGTCCACAGCCTCAAACAGTCAGACTCCAAACTCAACCATGGTCAAGAACAAAGAGCTGTCGAAGGACACCAGGAAGAAAATTGTAGACCTGCACCAGGCTGGGAAGAGTGAATCTACAATAGGCAAGCAGGTTGGTGTGAATAAATCAACTGTGGGAGCAATGGAAGACATACAAGACCATTGATAATCAACCCTCAATCTGGGCCCCACGCAAGATCTCATCCTGTGGGGTCAAAATGATCATGAGAACAGTGAGCAAAAATCCCAGAACTACATGGAGGGACCTGATGAATGACCTGCAGAGAGCTGGGACCAAAGTAACAAAGGATACTATCTGGTAGTATCAAATGCTACCATCAGTAACACACTATGCCGAGAGGGACTCAGATCCTGCAGTGCCAGGCGTGTCCCCCTGCTTAAGCCAGTACATGCCCAGGCGTGTCTGAAGTTTGCCAGAGAGCATATGAATGATCCAGAAGAGGATTGGGAGAATATCATGTGCTCAGATGAAACCAAAATAGAACTTTTTGGTAAAAACTCAACTGGAAGAATAAGAATGCTGAGTTGCATCTCAGAACACCATACCTACTGTGAAGCACGGGGGTGGAAACACCATGCTTTGGGGCTGTTTTTCTGAAAAGGGGACAGGACGACTGATCCGTGTGAAGGGAAGAATGAACGGGGCCATGTGTATCGTGAAATTTTAAGCCAAAACCTCCTTCCATCAGTGAGAGCATTGAAGATGGAACGTGGCTGGGTCTTCCAGCATGACAATGATCCCAAACACACCGCTCGGGCAACAAAGGAGTGGCTCCGTAAAAAGCATTTCAAGGTCCAGGAGTGGCCTAGCCTGTCTCCAGACCTCAACCCCATAGAAAATTTGTGAAGTCCATGTTGCCCAGCGACAGCCCCAAAACATCACTGCTCTAGAAGAGATCTGCATGGAGGAATGGGCCAAAATACCAGCTACAGTGTGTGCCAACCTGGTGAATACTAACAGGAAACATTTGATCTCTGTCATTGCCAACAAAGGTTATGTTACAAAGTATTGAGTTGAACTTTTGTTATTGACAAAATACTTATTTTCCACCATAATTTACAATTAAATTCTTTAAAAAATCCTACAATGTGATTTCCTGGATTTTTTTTTCTCATTTTGTCTCTCATAGTTGAAGTTTGATGAAAATTACAGACCTCTCTCATCTTTCTAAGTAGGAGAACTTGCTCAATCAGTGACTGACTAAATACTTTTTTGCCCCACTGTATCTCATTGATGGAACAATGAATTCTGAATTATATCAGATAATTGTAAAGGAAAATGTCAGGACATCTGTCCATGAACTGAGTCTCAAGAGAAGGTGGGTCATGCAGCAAGACAACGACCCTAAGCACACAAGTCATTCTACCAAAGAATGGTTAAAGAAAAATAAAGTTAAAGTTTTGGAATGGCCAAGTCAAAGTCCTGACCTTAATCCAATTGAAATGTTGTGGAAGGACCTGAAGCGAGCAGTTATTGTGAGGACACCCACCAACATCCCAGAGCTGAAGCTGTTCTGTACGCTGTGCAGGACTGATCAACAGTTACAGGAAACGTTTAGTTGCAGTTATTACTGCACTGGGGGGTCATACCTGATACTGAAAGCATAGGTTCACATACTTTTGCCACTCACTAATATGTAATATTGGATCATTTTCCTCAATAAATAAATGTCCAAATATAATATTTTTGTCTCATTGGTTTAACTGGGTTCTCTTTATCTACTTTTTGGACTTATGTGAAAATCTGATTATTCTTTTTCTGATGAAAATCTGATGTCATATTTCTGCAGAAATACAGAAAATTCTAAAGATTTCACAAACTTTCAAGCACCACTGTACATGTAAGCCCTTGTGACCTCATCATGAAAAGCAGGGATAAAACTTGAAAAAAAGTTATTATATACCACTCTTTAAGGTAAAAGTGTTCTTTCTGTTTCACTTCTCTTTTTTAGACATTAAGATGTTACAGCGTAAACTGAGGAATACTACTGTCATTTTAACACATTAATTTCTTATAGTGCATCCAGAACAAGAAAATTTACCAGAATGTGTCATTTTTTTCCAGAGCTAATAGTAGAGTATAACTGGCACTGGCATCAGTGCCAACTGTAACATTCATTAACTGAACACGTCAGAATGTGTCACACATTTTGTCACCACTGGGCAGATCTAACTAAAATATTCTCTGCCAATAGATTATGGTTTGTCATGTGTGTTTAATCTGCTTTTCATTAGACTGTGGACTGCTGAGGGCAAGCTTCTACATTTTATGAAATAGTTTTGCTCTAATTTATCTCCCTCATGCAGCACTGTTCAATGGACAGTAGGTACAGTGGTATTTGAAAGTTTGTGAACCCTTTAAAATTTTCTATATTTCTCTAAATAATAGTTAATATTTTCTATATTAACTCCTAAAAGTAGATATAGAGAACCCAGTTAAACAAATGAGACAAAAATATAATACTTGTTAATTTATTTATTGAGGAAAGTTATCCAATATTACATATTAGTGATTGGCAAAAGTTTGACCCCCCTGTGCATCAATAACTGTGACTAAATGTTTCCTGTAACTGTTGATCAGTCCTGCACACCGGCTTGGAGGAATTTTAGCCCATTCCTCCATACAGAACAGCTTCAACTCTGGGATGTTGGTGGGTTTCCTCACATTAACTGCTCACTTCAGGTCCTTCCACAACATTTTGATTGGATTAAGGTCAGGAATTTGGCTTGGCCATTCCAAAACATTAACTTTATCCTTATTTAACCATTCTTTGGTAGAACGATTTGTGTGCTTAGGGTCGTTGTCTTGCTGCATGACCCACCTTCTCTCGAGATTCAGTTCATGGACAGATGTCCTGACACTTTCCATTAGAATTCTTTGATAGGTGATAGACACATCTTGCAAATGCGCCAGGACACATCATCATTAATGTAACCTGGTGTCATAGGGTGTTTTAGGTCTTTCAACATCAGACACCCTCGCCCAGGTGACCCTGCCATAGGTTGATCAGGCCCTGGCCTGTGTCCAAGCAGCGTTTGCCCACGGTTCTGCCTTCTTTCTACAAAGCCACCTACTGGCTTTTTCTGAGGCTTCAGTTGCGGATCTGATTGCCTTCCTCTTTGCCTGACCAGTGATACCCAGCAGTGTAAAAACCCTGCAGAGGGATCGTCCTGCAAAACCTCTGCAGCCAACCTAAAGAGGTTCACAGCGAGTTCGCCAGCCTTGCCTCCTGTATTCATCCACCAGCTCCTGGTACTTGACGCGCTTCCTCTCATTTGCCTTCTCCATGCGTTCTTTCCAAGGAACTGTGAGCTCCAGCATGATCAGTTGCTTGGTGGAATCCGAAATTATGATAATGTCTGGTCGAAACATGCTGGACTTCAGCTTGTGGTAGCCCTTGACAGTGCTAATGGCAGTGGCTATACTCTCAACAACTGCCCGTAGTACCTGGTCGTGGCGCCAGCGATAACGTCCATCCCCAAGGGCTTTTGGGCAGCTGCTAAGAAAGTGTATATATAATTCAAAATCCATTGTTCCATTAATGATGGAATGAACCTTTTCCAGTCTAATGAGTATCAACAATTCTGAGGTCCTCAAAACTCTCCTTTGTTCGTGCCATGATACACTTACACAAACATCTGTTGTGAAGAGCAGACTTTGATAGAGCCCTGATCTTTAAATAAAACATGGTGCCCACTCACACCTGATTGTCATCCCATTGATTGAAAACAACTGACTCTAATTTCACCTTCAAATTAGCTGCTAATCTTAGGGTTCACATACTTTTGCCACTCACTAATATGTAATATTGGATAATTTTCCTTCATCTACTTTTATAAATTATGTGAAAATCTGATGATGTTTTAGGTCATATTTATGGAGAAACATAGAAAATTATAAAGGGTTCACAAACTTGTGTGAGTCTTGGTCCTCCCAAGGTTTCTTCCTAGAACTAGGGAGTTTTTCCTTGCCACTGTCGCCCTAGGCTTGCTCAATTTGGGATTGGACGTAGTTATTAGGAGATAATCTAAACTTGTAAAGTTGATTTGAGACAGTGCTCCATTGTAAAAAGTGCTATATAAATAAATCTGACTTGACTTGACTTGACAAACTTTCAATCTCCACTGTAGCTACCAATACAGGCATATGCAAGTTTGGGTACCACTGGTCAAATAACATGACTTTCTAAATGGGAAGTTGTGTCCATGAAGAGGTTGTGTTATCATAAAAAATCAACCAAATTTACTGGGAAGTCAGCTGTTTGTGAGTGATATCTCTTTCAGCCCAGTTGATAGCAGTCTACTTCCCAAAGCTATAAGCAGGAATTCGTAGTAAGCAAAAAGCAACCATGCAGCAAAATATCCGATGGTAATGGAAACTCTGTCATGCAGTTTTTCATTACAGAGCATAATCTTTCATGCAGACCTTTAACACCAGCCACTCAGCTACTGATGAGTTTTGAATAATAATTTGATGCACACTTCTGGGAAAAGGGAACGTAACTACTTATTCAGAATTACCGTAAATCTTTAGTCACACGTTCTAAAAACAGAAGAATATCCGTCCAGATTTCAAAAAACCCCACAGAAAATTTGTTGCTGACAGTTTAGACAGACTGTTTCCAACAAGTTGAAACCAGGTAAACTAAGACACTAAACTGCCTTTTCTAAATGTCTCTTGCATTAATCCATTATTTCATCCTTCTATAAATTATCTGTAAAATATAAAAAATGTAATTAAAAATTGAATATTTGACAAACATTTTAGTATAATATATAATTGAATTGGTGTTCAAGCTGGTGTTACAGCTTTAGAGAGACTGGTATTTAGATCCCTAAACAGTGGGCAACAATGTCAAGGAGAATGTCAAGTAAAGGAACCAAACTCAAAAGTGAAACCCACAGTCCTCTGGCTAACTCTGGTAAGTGGGATGGATCACTCAACTTAACAACAATAACCAGCCCGTAAACAGTGATCAGATTATTATCTAGGTCTGTCCTGAAATATGGGTTTGATGGCACATGTGTAATTTGACATGGTGGCACTATTGTTAATAATGTTAAGTGGCTTCTCAGTATTTCTAATAAGTACACAGGCAATGTATGCTGACACTGTGTTGACCGAGTACTAAGTCACTTCTTAGCTACCTCAAATCATAAAGCTTTCTGTCCCAGAGGTCACCCAAACCACAAACACTTAATCGCAATTCCACACCCATGCAATATTGCTGAGTGCCTGTTCAGGCTAGCGATTTCCTCAGTAAAGAGAGGTCACAGGGCCAGTGCTCTGACCAAACCACAGCAGAGGTCTGTAACCATCATACCATATGTAGCTTTGTACTCATTTTCATGTTCAAGAAACCAGTTTGAGATGATTTGAGCCATTTGACATAGCACATAGAAGATGGGTACACTGTGGTCATAAAGGGGTGGTCACGGTCAACAATACTCAGGTAGGCTGTGGGGTTTAAACAATGTTCATTTGGTATTAAGGGGCCCAAAGGGTGCCAAAAAATACCCCTCACACCATTACATCACTACCAGCAGCAGCATGAACCAGCAACGCAGGATGGATCCATGCTTTCATGTTCTTTTATGCCAAATTCCGACCTAACCATCAGGATGTCGCAGCAGAAATAGAGATTCATCAGCTGGTATTCCAATCTTCTGTTACGCCTGCATGCCAAGTTGACCCTTCTATAGGACTGTTTTTTTTTAGAAGGGTAGCAACCAAGAGACCACTTTTTCAGAAGGGGGACAGTTTGAAAAGGTTAAGATACACTAAAACTCACAAAGATTGGAATGAAGATAAGTGGAAAAGAGTATTATGGAGTGGTGAATCCAAGCATGAATGTTTTGGGTCCAATCATCAACAATATGTTATATATGGTCATTATACCATTGTTAAAACAACAAATATGATGGTGGCCTAAAACTTTTGCACAGTACTGTCTTTCAACAACAGGCAACAGTGTCAAGGAAAATGGAATGATATAGGAGATGTACCTTTGAAAGATGAGATACGGTTGGGCATAGAGGCATACGGGTTCTGTATGGTATCCTGTGGCACACTTTTCTCACAGATGTTGCAGGTTGTAGGTTGCCAAAGCTGGCGTCCCAGCTAGTTTGCTACATTGGTGATAAATCTGGAGACCAGGCAGGAGACATTCCTGGGAAACCCTTGCAGTGTGTGGGTGAGCATTATTCTGCTAAAAAATGCCAGTTAAAATCCCTGCCATGAGAAGCAACTCATTTTTCCTGCACCTATCACTGAGCTGTTAGTGTCTCATATCACTACTAGGGTGACTGACAGTCATATGCGATGGCTTCCCAGATCATCACACCAGCAATTTGGGCAGTGTGTCACCACGTGGCCTCCATACAAGAACCCGACCATCATCGTATCCCAAACAAAACATGTATTTGTCACTAAAGATGATATGAGAGAGAGAGGAAATTGATCTAATACTGCATATATGAGTGAAAAAAGTATTTGCCCCTTTTTCGTCAGCATCTGGTGTGACCCCTTTGTGCAGCAATAACTACAACTATTAGTTTCCGGTTAACTGTTGATCAGTCCTACACATGAGCTTAAAGGAATTTAGCCTATTCCTCTCTACCGAACAGAAGACTCTGGGATGCTGGGGAGTTTCCTCATATGAACTGCTCGCTTCAGGACCTTCCACAACATTTTTAATGGATGAAGGTCAGGATTTTAACTTGCTTCTACCCAAACACTAATGTTATTCTTCTTAACCATGCTCTCATAGAATGGCTCGTGTGCTTGCTGAATGACCCTCTATTCCTCTTTCCTGTCATTATCCTTTAGAATATGCTGCTATAACTCAGAATTCAGTGTTCCATCAATGAAGGCAAGCCATCCTGGCCCAAATTCAGCAAAACAGTTTCAAACCAGGAGTATTACCAGCACCATCTTTTACAGATGAGATAAGGTTCTTATGCCATCATGCTTCGTGTACCCGTGAACCATTTTGCAGGCTATTCATATCTGCTGTATATATATATACAGTGGGGCAAAAAAGTATGTAGTCAGCCACTGATTGTGCAGTTTCTCCTACTTAGAAATATGAAAGAGGTCTGTAATTTTCATCATAGGTACACTTCAACTATCAGAGACAAAATGAGGTTTAAAAAAATATTTTTAAAGAATTTAATTGTAAATTATGGTGGAAAATAAGTATTTGGTCAATAACAAAAGTTCAACTCAATACTTTGTAACATAACCTTTGTTGGCAGAGACAAAGAGGTCAAACGTTTCCTGTAAGTCTTCATCAGGTTGACACACACTGTAGCTGGTATTTTGGCCCATTCCTCCATGCAGATCTCCTCTAGAGCAGTGATGTTTTGGGGCAACACGGACTTTCAACTATCTCCACAAATTTTTTATGGGTTGAGGTCTGGAGACTGGCTAGGCCACTCCAGGACCTTGAAATGCTTTTTTTATGGAGCCACTTCTTCGTTGCCCGAGCAGTGTGTTTGGGATCATTGTCATGCTGGAAGACCCAGACACGTTCCATCTTCAATGCTCTCACTGATGGAAGGAGGTTTTGGCTTCAAATTTCATGATTCATTCTTCCCTTACCACGGATCAGTCGTCCTGTCCCCTTTGCAGCAAAAACACCCCCAAAGCATGATGTTTCCACCCCCATGTTTCACAGTAGGTATGGTGTTCTTGGGATGCAACTCAGCATTCAAACATGACGAGTTGAGTTTTTACCAAAAAGTTCTAATTTGGTTTCATCTGACCACATGATATTCTTGCAATCCTCTTCTGGATCATCCATATGCTCTCTGGCCAAACTTCAGACAGTCCCTGACATGTACTGCTTAAGCAGGGGGGCCAGGCAACGCATGGCACTGCAGGATATGAGTCCCTCTCAGCGTTGGTGTTACTTATGGTAGCTTTTGTTACGTTGGTCCCAGCTCGCAGAGTCATTCATCAGGTTCCCTCCGTGTAGTTCTGGGATTTGGCTCACCGTTCTCCTGATCCATTTTGAACCACATGGGATGAGATCTGGTGGTGCCCCAGATCAAGGAGCTTATCAATGGCCTTGTATGTCTTCCATTTTTTACAATGCCCCACCGTTGTTTTATTACACCAACTCGCTTGCCTATTGTAGATTCACTCTTCCCAGCCTGGTGCAGGTCTACAATTTTCATCCTGGTGTCCTTCGACAGCTCTTTGGTCTTGAGTTTGGAGTCTGACTGTTTGAGGCTATGGACAGGTGTCTTTTATACAGGACAAACAGGTGCCATTAATACAGGTAACGAGTGGAGGACAGAAGAGCTTCTTTAAAAAAAAGTTACAGGTCGGCAAGGGCCAAAAATCTTGCTTGTTTGTTGGTGACCAAATAGTTATTTTCCACCATGATTTACAATTAAATTCTTGAAAAGTCCTAAAATGTGATTTCCTAAAAAAATTTTCTCACTTTGTCTCTCATAGTTGAAGTGTACCTATGATGAAAATTACAGACTTCCCTCATCTTTCTAAGTAGGAGAACTTACAACAGTGGCTGACTAAATACTTTTTTGCCACACTGAACAAAGATATATATATATATATACTGTATATATCTGAACCATATCCCTGTCTGTCATTTGTGTATCTGCTTAATGGTTCCAGGTTCTCATTTAGAGGGTCATATATTCTTAACAGTATAATATTTTGTCTCCTTTATTTAATTGGTTCTCTTTATCTGCTTTAAAGGGCTTGTGAAAATTTGCTGATGCGAAACAATGGGGATGCTGACTTGCAGATAACAAACAACCTGTTTGAGTTAATTGCTGCAAAAATTAATTAAACAGTTAAACCTATGTGTGTACTTAATTTTTTTAAACCCATAATTTGTAATGTTGGATGACTTTTAAAAAATCATTTACTCATCATTTTTTTACCTGTTTAATCCGATATAGGTTGGGGGGAGCAAGGCCTAACCAGCAGCACAGTGTGCAAGGTAGGAAACAACCCTAGACAGGTGCCGGTCCATCGCAGGACACACACCCTCACACACACTCACACTGGGACACAACACAGACCAACTGACCAAATGCATGTCTTTGGAATGTTTGAGAAAACGAGACTATCCAGAGAAAACCCACGTGGACATATGAGAGAATGTGTATACTCCCATTTGCCAGGCCAGGAACAGGACTAGGGATCTCTGTACCTGTGAGACAAAGCACTAACCACTTGCATCACAATGCTGTACAAGTGAATAATCAGAGAGGAAAATACTTTTTCTCATTATTGTATGAACAGTATTTACACAGATGAGCCAAAACATTATGACCACTCACAGTTTGAATTATGAATAATGTTTATCATCTACTGACAGCTGTTCAGCTCAAGATCTGATATATGTTAGACAGTGAGTTCCCATAGTCAGCTTGTTGGGTGGTGTAGAAATGGGCAGGCATAAAGACCTGGGGGAGTTTATCAGGGGCAGAATAATTATAGTCAGATGATTTGGTCAGAGCATCTCTGAAACAGCAAGGCTTATGAGATGAATCCAATCAGCAGCGGTGATTACCAACAGTGATATGAGGGACAAACCACAAACTTGCGACAGTGTTATGTACCCAAGGCTCAAAACTGAGCTGCTGTAAATTCCTGGAAATGAGACTCTATTGACATCTCCCAGGTAAACTCCTCCATCAACAATCTGATAGTGCAGGAAACCTTGGAGTAATCTTTGATAACCTGTTGACTTTCTCTGCTAATATTGCCAAACTGACCCAGTCATGCAGGTGTCTCCTCTACAACATCAAAATAATTCAACCCTCCCTTTCCAGGGAAGCCACCCAGGTGTTTGTCCAGTCTCTTGTTGTATCAAAACAAAATTACTGCAATGCCCTTCTGGCTGGTCTTCCCATGTGTACAGTCAGACCCCGGCAACTGGTTCACAATGCAGCAGCACATCTGGTCTTCAATTTACCCAAGTTTTCTCATGTCACCCCACTGCTACTATTCACGGCTCCCTGTAGATGCCCGCATCGCCTGAGGTTGCCTACAAGCAAAAAATGGACCAGCTCCTTGTTACCTTAAATGTTGCAATCTATCGCGCTATCCACCTTGTACCATTCGAGACACAAGCTTGGCTCGAAATAAACAAGATTAAAGGAAGACCAAACATCAAAACTCTTATCCATTACTGGCATCCCAGGTGGTAGTAGAATGAACTCAACTGGATTGTCAGAATGGCGTCTTGCTGCTTCAACTAACGATTCACCTCCTACACTCTTAAGTGAATGACTGAAAGTGCCAACATTAATAACACCATGTAACAAATTAAAAAAAAAAAAATTGTTCCAGTTGTTTAAGTGTGTTTTCATGATTGTTTGTACTCTAAATGAATAGAAAAAAGTATTATTTCCTGTAAACTTGCTTTTTGTGGTCAGCACATTGATCCACAATGGTATTTTGCAATGGATCTATTTACGGATAATTCGCCATATTCAAGATACTTAAGAAGCTTCTGGAATGGTCGAGAAAACTATCAAGAAGTTTCTAGACCTGTCCAAGAATTATCTAGAAACTTCTGGGGACTGTACAGAATTGTACGGTAGCTTAGCTGTATAAACCTACAGTTCTATAGGGCCACTATAGCCTTCCTGAGAGGACGGAGGAGGACATGATCTAATTGATTTGGATTGCATAGTAAGTGGGCCAACGGCCATCACAGACAAAGGGGACTGACCTAGGACAGACAGGTGTGAATCATTCTCTATTCAGAATTATGAAACGACAGTATTCACCATATTCACAAATTCACACCCATTTACAGGAGGAGATTGGAAGGACCAACTACTTCAAATGTATATATTGATGTGTACTCTGATACCGGGTTGATTTTCCCCCAGTCTTGCTCTGCTGAATCTTCTCCATTTTTTTTTGTTATCACTCTTGTACTTGATACTGCATGGAATATAAAGATTGACCGATTTTATCGAGTTTTATCGCATCCTTTTTCCTTACAGTACACAGCAACTTAGTCAATTTAGATGGCATCAAGAGGTTGCATACATCCAGCAGACGCATTTTGCTATGTATGTGACCATTTTATAAAGACAAGAGCGAAAAAGTACTCTGTGGAAGCAGCTGCTAAGATGTGTGATGCCTACAAAGCATACTTCGGCATGCCTGTTGGTGACCTGTTTCTACAATAAAAATTCATAATTTTCGTTGCCGTGGTCACAAAAGCGAAGTTTATGATGAATGTAAGCAATTTTTAATTTGTTTTAGACATAAGCAATTGGAATATAACATTAAAAAGCTGGGAACAAAACTTGTGTTACATAGTGTAATTAAAGTATATGTTTAAAGCAATTTTTTTAAAGAAGTTAGTCTTTGTTTGTGGATTTACCCACATCAACAAGATTTAGTTGGATTGTGTTATTGTGCTACTGCTTATTTGTACTAGTATGAGGTAATGTGTACTAAGAAGAATGCAAATCACTTCTGTAAGTCACTCTGGATAAGGAAGTCCGCTAAATGCTGGAAATGGGAGTCCGCTATATGCTGGAAATGGAAATGGAAATGTGCAGGACTGACCATCAATTACCAGAAATGTTTAGTTGGCACTACTGATGCACAAAGGGGTCAAACCAGATACTAAAAGCAAATGTTCACATACTCTTGTCACTCACAGACATATAATATTGCAGTGCCCCCCTCTTGTAGATAAGAATTTTCGAGAGATTTTTCTGGCTCAAACATGCCTCATTTGCGCTCCCCACGTTGGGAAACACTGTAATATGGAATCTTTTCCCTCAGTAAATAAATGATCAAGTATAATATTTTTGTCTATTTTTTTAATTGAGTTCTCTAAATCTCCTTCAATCACATTATCTCACAAACCGTATTTGCTGACCAAACTATGAAAAACTTTAAAACAGAACCTTAAATTACCTATTATGATCAGATGTTAAAAGAACAAATGCAGAATGAAAGAGAGGGAAGGACTGAGACTGACCAGGGTGACTAAGGGGAAGGAAAACCCATGACCACTAAAGATAGATGTTATTTGAAAGAGGAGGTGAAACACCAAGATTACTTTCAGATGCTTATATTTTTATTAATACATCGTGGTTAGCCAATACCCTATATCTGTGTAGCGTTTTCATTGTCACGGCTTCAATCCAACTTTTGGAGTGTTTTGTTGAATAGGTGTGTGTTGTATTTTAGAATAGTTTGCTATGCTGCTAATATTTTGTGTTGTGTTTGATCAATCAAATGACCACTGAATATTTGTTGTGTTTTTAATAACTTACATAATAAAATACATAACTGCTCATTACCCTACTGAATACCAAAAATGAATCAGAAAATTAGGTATACATGCAAGTTTTTTTTTGTTCGTTCTCTCACACTCCCCACCCTTTCTGCTCCCTCCTTAGTTAACACTTACTCTTTTGCATCTCTGTCATGTACTTCCCATTTCCCATAGAAAATGGCAGGTCAGCAGATAGCTCCTGTTCAGTCACACAAATCAGGCTTAGTCAGCTCTAGATAGCAAGATTAAATCTATCCATGACATTAGATCCTAATCTACTATGGGGGTTAAAAAAACACAAACAGAAAATGTGGTTTTTCACTAAGATGCAGGTTCAAGAATGGACTCATTTAAAAATGACTATTGTCTTTGGTTCAGTACTTTTAATTAGCCAATGTAAGCTACAAATTTACAAACTGTAGGAAACAGATTTTCATTCATTCAAGCACATGAATGTGAGCACATTACTGGAGAGCCTGTAGCTGACTCGAATGTTGCTTTATATGTAGCCCTGCAGGTGCGTAGCTCTCACATACTGTAACATTTACAGCTGTGTATTTGCCACTGAAGTGTGTTTGCACTGAAAGCAAGAAGCTACACTACAGCATTACACCATTATATAGTAGTACAGTACTCTAGGATGTGTACAGTACAGTATGGATTATGGTAACGCAACAATTTTCGAGGTCACAAAAGTCATGTGGTCAGTGAAGTGGACAAGTAGTTATTGCTCAAAAGATTATGAAATTCTTATTCAAATGCATTGATAGGCAGTTTTTTATACTTCGTACAATCTATTATTGTGTCATGATTATTTTAATGTCATACATTAATTGTTGTTAGTGTTGTTAGTGTTCGATTATGGTAGCTAAATAATTCTACACCTAAACCTTAACCTCAGTATAAATTAGTGTGTTTTTTTTTTTTTACTAAAAACTCAATGAAAATTGAAGTATTTCTTAGTCATTTTGACCAGCCAAAATGTCCCTACAACGTAAAAAAATGTCAGGGTTCTTTCTATCAGTGTGGGATTTTGGTTAACACAATGGATAAGCATACTGTGAATGGTCAGATGGTCACGACCCCTGACTTTTTGTATTTTGATATGCTCATTTAAATTTAACTGATTAAAATGGAAGTACTTCAAAACGGCAAGTAAACCATATAAGGGAGAATCATTTATTATGATTTTATTATTATATTAACCCTTTCACGCATAGTGGTTACTACAGTGGACAGAAATTCAATAGCTGTTTTCTTCCATATGCATGAGTTTTCATGTCACAATTGCACATCAGCCACTAGAGTGGATGCTATTGTGCCTTGCTATATGCTATATACTCACAAAAGTTTATTTTATTGACTGTTTTCTTAAAGACATATTTCATTAGTTGAGCTTCAAACGCATATTGTCCACCCTAATGGACATATCACCAACTCCTTGAATGGGGCATGTTAAAAAAAAATTTTTTTTTTTTTTTTTCCATGCCCAAAGAGTAATAAAAAAACGGGAAAACATCCTGAAGTAGGTTATCATAATTCATGCATGAAAGGGTTAATTATTTGTTATTTGTTTACTAAATATTTTTAGCTAGTGAAGGTAACGTAATTTAAAAATTCAAGTCAAATTAAAATGAGGGAGGAAACTGAAGTACCCTGAGGAAACCTAGGCAGACACAGGGAGAACATGCAAACTCCACACAGCTGGAGTATGCACTAACTACTGCACCACTGTGATGCCAAATTGATTACTGTAATTTACAGTAAATTACTCGGTTGCTTAGATTGTACCTTGTAGGAATGTATCCATGTGTAAGTTGCTCTGAATGAGGGCATCTGCTAACTGTTGTAGATGTCAGTGCAGAATCTCTGCAGAACATATACTGTATGATTCTGGTTCCTTTTCTTGCAGAATGTCACCCTACAAGTTTTCATTTAGGACAAGGCAGTGACTCAAATATTGAATATATTTCTTCCAATTACAATAATTTTTGTGTCCAATCAAAATAATGGGGTTACTTTTTCCATAATAGGAGATATTTTTTAGATATTATTTTTAGATAAACTGTACTTCTAAACTGTAAACTAGACTTTATACTATACTTTTATTCCATTAATGTTCATTTTTAGCTTGAGTTACCAATTGCCTTTGACTGAATTATAATTGCCTGAAGCTGAATTCGTGACTGAAAGCCAGTCTTTTAAAGTACGTGTATTGTGCATGCGCAGTGTGCACAATTAGGTACGTTTTGAGAGCAGACGTATGACAGATTACAGAATACGGTGGAAAATAAATACATGTAAAATACCACATTTTATAATTATTGCGTATGGAGGAAGCAACAAATTCCACATTTTGTGCCCGTGTTTATGTTGTTTCTGCGAGTCTAACGTCATACATTTAAACGTATTCAAACGCTAAACCTTATACTGCACGCGATCCTCCATCATGTCTCCCTTATGTTCTGGTCATATTATATCATCAGGATTATTACAGCAAAACAGCTTTTAATATTTTACAAAGCTTTAAGGATAGCCGCGAAACTGAACGACCGTCTGTTACCACTGACTGAAATAAAAATGAGCTTCTAATAGAATACTTTTAAAATGTATGTAACGTTTTAGTTAGGCTACTTATTCTGAGGAAATGAGGAATTACGGATGTGGCTAACTGAGGTGGTTGTTTGCTTTGAAATGGTGAATAGCTGGTTTGTATTGTATTTTTATCTAGGCTATTGTCTCCTGTGTGTTTTTGCAAAACTGTTCGTATAATTCAATTTTAAAGTGGTTTATAGGTTTATATTGTGTTGTGGTCTGTGGTGGCTTTATGTTTTGTTGTTATGCTGCTGTACTTTGCAAAATACCACCATTAGTCACCTAGTAATCAGAGTTGCCTTTCATTAAAAAGAGCAGCTGTTTTAATGCAAATATTAATTACTTTAAATCATTTTTGTCTTTTTTTATACAAGTGTTTTCTGTTATCTATGCAACAGGCAACGCAGTATGTACATACCCTTTGACTTACATAAGTCAAATATTTTTAAAAGAAACAGTACCTTTACTTGAGTAACATTTTTGCCTTTTTACCCACCTCTGATAAATATGCAACATTTAATGAAAAATTATTTAAACAAATACAGTGTACAATAAAACTTTTTCTATGAATATTTTATTGAGTTTATTGCATTAAAAGATCCTCATTCATTAAGTTTTATCATTAAACACTTGAAGGCGACTTCAGGTGCTCTTGATGCAGAAACACCCTTGGTAGTTAGTAGTCTTGGTAGCTGGTAGTTCTTTAGTATTTGCATGTACATGTCAGTGAAGGGGATGAATCGTTCTGCGTTTACCTCTTATGATTTACATTTATTATTAAGACAGTTGTATACAAAACAACATACATGAGGGTGATTACATACTAAACACTAGTTAAGGATTAAAATGACTCAAGGACCCAATGGCTCTCACAGAGTTCCGTAATACAAACTCACAAGCTTCCAGTCACTAGCTCAGATTTGTATCATTCAAACACTGTCTGCTTCATTAGTAGACTATGCACAAACTTACTTCAATTAAAGCTGTATTACTGCATATTGCTGCATTTAACATCACATTGGATAAATTAGCTGTGGAGAAATAAAAAAAAAAACACCTGCACCTTTTTAGAATATAAGCACCACATAATGATACAGGAGGCTAGCAGATTTAGAGCACAAAACAAAATATTACAGTGCTGAGCCTAAAATGGTCATTAGGCCTTAGTAAACACCGAGTCAATCTGGTTTTGTGCTACCATCTTTTACTAAAGATAGTGTTGCACGGTGCATTCCACTAAGACATCCACTTATCCTTTAAAAAGCCATTGACTGACCACTATTACTCATTAGGCACCAGGTGACTGTTCACCCTCCTGTATCTCTCTCTCCCTCTCTCTCTCTCTCTCTCTCCCACAAAAAAAAACTGTCAAAAACAAATTTGATAAATGACTGATGGATAAGACACTTTTTTGTTACTTGCGGAGAATAAAAGCTACACGATGAAGCCTTCAACTGTAACAGTTACCTAAGACCCATGGTTGTAATTCCTTTCCTTAAATAGCAGCAAAACTTTTCTTAAGGGCCTAAACATATAATTAGGCCTATGATTCGTGTTGTTTGCTGTGATCCCTCAACAAACCCCGATTGATATATTTAAAAAGCATTCATATTATGCCTTAGAAAACAGCATACATGTTTGTTAAAAAAGATTAAAGAGATAAGGAAATGGATATTTAAGAATAACTGGAATGTGGTCATTGTTCTTGGTCTAGTTCAGGACTAAAACTGAACAGAATTACTAGAAATCGTGATTAAAAAAAACATGCCCTAACAATTACAGTAAGATTCAAGGTAAAAATCACAAATCTCTGTCATTAAATTACTAACTTTTGCTGTGAAATCACCACCATAGATCCCAAGAACAATGGGACAAATTGGGATTTCTAAAATCAGTCACCTCTTAAAATGTTAGGAACTTTACATTTTGTAATCAATTATAGCCAACAGTAAATACCAATGCAAGCTACCATTGACCAAAGGAATCCTGTAATGGTTTACTTTTCTTCAGGAGGTTAGAATTAACCCACTCCTGTTCTAGTCTAAGTTAATTTCTGTTTTGGTGATAGACTACACGACAGCTCTTATTCAGAATGGATTTAAAGACTAATACACACTTTGGGCCATAAGCACCTGCAGAGTAAGATAAACACCGCTTAGGTCTCTGTGATTCGCACAGCCTTTATCTGGTAGCCTACGATAGCCCACAATACAAAACAATGTAAAACCTGTGTATCGAGTCGGACAGCTCAAATCCCGACAAAAGGAGTGGGTCAAGACCTCTGACCATCACGTAGGATTCAAACTCTCATTCATCATTAGCCTGTAGGAGAGGAATGAACTCGGTTATCATGACATAACAGTGCTGTTTAAAATGACCAGGCATTCCATGGTGTGAATGGCAGAACTGACCAAGTCCATACCTGGCGCGTCTCCTGACCTAGTGCCATTTCAAGGGGTCTTCTGAGGGAACAAGATACAAGATCTCCAGCTCTAGGAAAGCATACACAACTCCTAAAGTAGACCTGATAGACAGTAGTTTTTGGACGGGATAAGTGGTGACTGGACCTCTTGGACAAGTTTCAGGTGAATTTCAACTGCAACGCAGCATGCTGAGAACTTGAAGGTAGAGTACAATCACATACACAACTACAACAATGTAATTAACACAATATCCTCTATATTCAGCAATGTGATAATACAATATTATTATGCTTCTCATATGTCTACTCTCCCACCTTTGCTGACCATCTTTTCCTCTCCTCCTCTGCCACTCCCCTCCCTCTGTCCCTCTGCACTTAAAGCTCAAGCACCACACAGGTAACAGACCACTCACTGCTGCCTATTGTGTACTGTCAGGGGTGATCAACGATTTTTGCTGTGTCAGAGGTATTTTCATTTTCAGTGAATATTTGTGGAATCTGTATCTTCCAAGAGGGTAAGTCAAGGTATGTCAAATGAATGATTTATGATATTTAAATCATATATATTTTAAAATGACAGTTGTGAATGCTGGTTTTGTAAAATTTGTCTTTTAACTAGAACACATATAAACTTAAAACTTTTTAATGGAATACTGGATGTTGTATGCTTGTTTTTATACTTTATCAGATATTTTTTTAGAAATAATATTAATAATTCATCTTTAATAATAGTATTAAAATGCAAGTACAAATATCCAAACTGGTATCATTAAATCAAACACAGAAAGGACTTTTATTTCAAAATCAATTTGCTTTGAAATCATTACTCTCACAAAACACAGTCCCCTCCACAATAGTGAGTAAAAAGAGTGAATTCTGCAAAAAAAACCACAGCCTTTACTTGAGGTAAATTGAAAGAAGACATGAATAAAATGCAGAGGAAAAAAAAGAAGAGAAGAAAAAATGAATCATCAAAAACTAATTACTTTGAACAAAACCACGTGTGCCACATTGATTGGCACCCCTGTGTTTAATACTTTAGGCAGCCTCCCATTGCCAGTAAAACACCAGTTAATCTTAGAAGGTCGGTGATCTCAAAGGTGGTGTCTGATGGTAGTTTTGGAGAAATGGTGACCCCAGGATGCGATTTTTTTTTTCTGTAATTCTCTAACAGTGATCCTTGAGCATTTTTTGCCTGCCTTACCATCGTCCTCACTGTACACTTGGGTCCCTGTCTTTCCAAGTTTGTCACAGTTCCAGTTGATTATAGCCAATCCCTGGCTTATGATGGTCATCACATTTTTCTCTTATTTTAATTTTGAGTTCTCTTGTCATTCCGTTGTTGTGTCTTTTCCCAGGTGTCACCTCATATACACTCATTGGCCATTTCATTAGAAACACCTGCTCAACTGCTCGTTAAGATAAATAACTAATCAGCCAGTCACATGGCAGCAACCCAAATGCATTTAGGTAAGATTACATTGTCAAGATAAACCTGTTGAAGTTCAGACCGAGCATCAGAATATGGAAGAAAGATGATTTAAGTGACTTTGAATGTAACATGGTTGTTGGTGTTAGAGATGGACTGATCCCAGTATTCAGAAACTGCTGATCTCCTGGGACAGCCATCTCTAGGGTTTTACAGAGAATTATCCAAAAAAAATCCAGTGATCAGCAGTTCTCTGGGCAAAAATGCCATGTTGATGCCAGGTGTCAGAGAATGGTCAGACCTTTTCGAACTAATAGGAAGGTAACAATATTTCAAATAACCAATTGTTACAACTGAGGTGTATAGAAGAACATCTCTATACAACAAACCTTGAAGCAGATGGACTACAGCAACAGAAGACAGTCAGCTAGGAACAGGCAACTGAGGCTACAATTCAGATGGGCTCACCAAAATTGGACAGTAGCAGATTGAATAAACGTTGTCTGATGCGTCTCGACTTTTGCTGAGACATTCGGATGATAGGATCGTAATTTGGCATAAACAACATGAAAGCATGGATCCATCCTGCCATCCATCAGTTGTTCTGGGTGATGGTGATGTAGTGCTGTGAGAGATATTTTCTTGGCACACTTTGGATCCCTTAATACCAATTGACCATTGTTTAAACGCCACAGCCCACCTGAGTATTGATGCTATAATGTCAACATGGAGCAAAATCTCTTAGGAATGTTTACAGCACTTTGTTGAATCTACGCCACAAAGAATTAAGGCACTTCTGAAGGCAACTCAGTTCTAGCAAGGTTGCCTAATGAAGTGGCTGGGGAATGTATATACCCCAGTGAAACAGGAAGGGCTGGAGTACTGCGTGAAAGGTCATCTTAAAATATAATTCAAAATATAAGTCAAATATAAATGGGCAGTTCTGGCCTTTTTTGCCAATAATTGTAGCACATGTGGTTTTGTTAAAAATAATGATTTCTTTGAGGGATTTCCCCAGACTACATTTGCTTCAATTAAAGATTGGATTATTGTAAGATAGGATAATCATATCAATTCATATCAGGTGTTTTGGTAGCTATTCTAAAATGTGCTTGTTTTTTCCTTCATGTTCTCACCCTTTCAGTCATTTAAAGCATACTGCCCTCTAGTACATGGCGCCGCCTCTTGCACTCTCCGCCCCAGGGAACATAAGCCACTGGTGGAGTCAGCTTAGGTTTCGCGTTCAAAACAGGAAAGGCTGGGATGAAATGTTGGATGACACATTCCTTCTTCAGTCTAAAAGGTTGGTTTTATGCACACGTGCCACTGCGTTCATGGTAACTTTGTTAGAATGAACAATGTGTACAACAGGAGAATGATACTGTGCAGATTGGATTGCCGAAGTCATGCTGCAAAATCACTCGCACAGAAAAAGTGACTACTGAAACCGTTATTAATCTAAACAAAAGTATAGTCTGGACTTGCATATTTATTGTTTTTTGACACCTAATATATTCTAAAACCAGCATACTTCAATATCACCACAAATATCTGGCTCTTTGTCCATCAGAGTAAATGACATTCCCCTGTTTTATGCAACTAAGACGAATAATGTGGGCTGCATTAGGAAGCTGCTGGACTGTTCTACAACCAACATTTTTGAGAGAGGTAAACTGTGAGCTTCAGTCACTGTCTTATAGTCATACATTTGCAATAGGTTAAAAAAAAAAGAGGCTGGCTTTGTGTACGTGTGTGTATCAGGTGCACTAGGTGAGACTGCTCTGCATGTAGCTGCGATGAATGATCATTTGGAGGCAGCTCTGGCACTGATCAAGGGAGCACCGGAGCTCATCAATGAGCCCATGACCTCTGACCTGTATGAAGGTAAACACAATGTACAACAGTCAAAAATTCAGGGTGTATGACATAATATTCATTAGACACCAAAGGAAGTTCTCTCTGGTTGTTGCAGGTGTAACGCCCCTCCACATTGCAGTTGTCAACCAGAATGCTAATCTGGTCAAGGAATTACTCCTTAGAGGGGCTGATGCATCCAGTCCCAGGGCGACGGGTATATACTTCCGCAAAAGGAAGGGAGGACTTCTGTATTATGGTAATAAAAAGCAGAATGATAAATAATGGAACTGCTTACACAACATTACATTTTTCTCATCAACTGGAACAGTTCTACAGATGGCTCTGCGATGTGCAGTACTGTGCAAAAGTCTTAGGCCACCATTAGAATAGATATGACATTGTTTCAGCAATGGTATAATGGCCATGTATAATTACCTCTCCTTAGAATACAACCTGAAGATGCAGACAATTTGTATGCAGTATTTAAAAAATGAAACAAATCTGAAAAAACAGCTTCTATAGGTTACAGTGGCAAGTAATTAGTGTGACCTCCCCTTGTCCTTCATCATTTACATTTACAGCATTTAGCAGATGCCCTTATACAGAGCGACGTAGAATTGATACAACACAATCCAAGAAATTGTAGGTTAAGGGCCTTGCTCAAGGACTCAACAGTGGCAGCTTGGCAGAGGTGGGATTTGAACCCTGGACCTTTTGGTCTATAGTCCAGTACCTTAACCGCTAGGCTACCACAGTCTTCACAGTCCTCATTATTGACCCTTCTATAGTCTGAAGGAGCTTGATCAGGAATTGTCTTTTTGGAAGGGTAGTAGCCAAGTACCCACTTTTTTCAGTAGAGGAACAGGGTGAAAAGGCTAAGATATGCTAAAGAAGATTGAAACGAAGATCAGTGGAAAAGAGTATCATGCAGTGACGAATCCAAGTTCGGTATTTTTGGATCCAACCATCGACAATATGTCATATATGGTCATTATACCATTGCTAAAACAACAGTGGTGGCCTAAGACTTTTGCACAGTACTGTATGAGTTTCTGAACTTATAGCTGCACCAAAATAGTAAATTGTTCTTTATTATTTTTAGACACAGCAATGATTAAAGGCACACAAAATGTATAGATGAACGGAAGCTGTTGTTTGAAGTGCAACCAGAAATGTTTTTTGCATTCATAAGCACAATATTGAGTTTTCTTATGGTAAAACAAATGAATATAACTTCAATGGCCATGTATTTTTAAACACATGTAATATACAGCATGCTTTAGTAATGCTTGGCATTTGTGGGTTAGGTTAAAATGTTTCACTTCTTCTTTAGATTAGCTGATATTACTATTTGACACCTGTATTTTCACCATTGTTATAGAATGCTGTTAGGTTGAATTGAACTTAGTCTTGCATGTTTTCTGATGTTTTTGTCTATAGGTGAGCACATCCTGGCTTTTGCTAGTTGTATGGGAAATGAGGAGATCATCACCATGTTAATAAAGGCTGGAGCTAATATTCGGGCTCAGGACTCCCTTGGTAAGAACAAAATATGCTTCTGACTTGGCAACACTGCCCTCTGTGTATGTGTTTGATTATCTTGGCCAGCACACTTGTAATCACTTTTTTTTTTTTTAATAAAAACCTTTGTTTGAAGAAGCATTTTACATGGATAAGCTTGTAAATGAAACAAACTTCTGATATTTTAACATTAGTCTTTAAATGTAAATGGCTGTACAGAAGAGAAATAGTAGGTCAGTTGGTGTTCCTAAATACTTGACTAGTAGTGTAGCTATGTTCTTGTACAGTGACTTATTTTTCTATCCTGGGCAGACACAGTTTGTAATGTAAAAGGTTTCTGCTCACACAATGGCAAATATTTCTCTAATAACCAATTATATTAGTATATAATTAATATACTGCCATTTGGAAATGTGGCTGCTGAGAATGGGCTTTTGCAGTCATAGGTAATAAATCAGAAATCGGCCACTTTAATCAGTAATATTTATGTGCAGTATTTGTAACCACGAGTATATTTTTGATTAATCCAGTGGCACCTTGTTTACTTTTTCACAGGGAACACTATTCTCCACATTTTGGTTCTGCAGCCCAACAAAATAATCTCGTGTCAGGTTATGGACATGATTCTAACAGTGGACGCTGAAATGCACCCTACAATGCCACTGGACATGGTACCAAACTACAAAGGCCTCACACCTTTCAAATTGGCTGCCAAGAGGGGCAACGTAGTGGTGAGAGACTGAACAAATCTAGTGTTGTTGTACAATCATTTGCTTAAGGTTCCCGAGTTTAAATTTAATGTTTGTTTTTATATGAATTCTTTTCTTTGGCCATTTATACAGCAAGAAGACTTTCAACATGGACAAGGTCCTAATATTAAATTGAAATGTTGACTGAGCCATTTGAAGAACCAAATTATGAAATCAAAGAGCCATGTGATTTCTTGTGAAGTGATTTATACAAGTAATGTCACAACATCAGTGGTGGCTCATGGTAACAAAAATAGGGGAAGCACATCTTACTGGTCAGCCATAGCAGTCCCTCCAGTGAAGCTGCAGTTATTTGCATTGCCTAATACAAAAGCTATTTTATATTTTTAAAAAGTGTCTTTGCAATTGTATGTATTGTAAATACATTGTAAGCATGAGCATTTACTGAAGTTTGAGAAGCCATGCTCCCGATTTACTGACTAACAGGTCATTACAAGGATCTTCCCCTTTGAAAGCTTGTACAATCTCCATAAAGAGAAGCCATGTGTCCTCAAAGAGGTTGGGGGGCTTCAAAGTAGATCTTGCGCGCAGATTGCACTGTTCATTAGAAAGAGTCTGAGTTTAATGAACGGATATTGTGATATGTGCTCATTTGATTCGTTGAAATATTTAAGATGAATGATTAATATAGATGCTGTGGTAAACATTTCATTGCTGCATATTAATTACACTGTGAAGGAAACCAGTGCAGTGTAGTCTTAGAGCAATCTCCTGTGCACCACATTACCTTCATCCAGAACGGGGTTCCATTCAGACCCATAGTTCTGTCAAGACCAGGTAACACTCCAAAATGTCGAAGAGCCTTTTTGACATATTTTACTTTCGGTTCCACCTCCTTCATTGCTTCAAAGGCCACATACAAATGTGTTTCTCGTGCAAAGCAGCATAGTGTGACTCAATTTAAACAGGAACTCAAATTTATTTATATAGCGCTTTTTACATTGGAGCAGTGTCTCAAAACAGCTTTACAAATATCTAGGCCCAAAGCCCTTAACTGAGCAAGCTTGGGGTGACAGTGGCAAGGAAAAACTCTGTAATTGTTGTAAGGAAGAAAGCTTGGCAGGACCTAGATTCAAAAAGGGACCCCATTTGATGTGCAGCCTAGATGCTATATATAAGAAATAAACTAAGTTACCTAATTAATAAGTTTATACTAATAGTTTAAATGAATAGAATTTAAATATAAAATGAAAAGAGGGAACATGTTTAAAGAAAATATAATAATTTAAATAAAAATAAAACCACAGAAGTTAAAACGTAGGGTAACGTCATACAAAATGACTGATCAAGTTCTTTTCTCCATCGGCAGGCTTTTCAGCACATGGTGAACAGCAGACGTGTTATCCAGTGGACTCTGGGCTGTTTAAGTTCACATCTGTACGACCTAAGTGAAATTGATTCCCGCACAGATGACGTCTCAGTACTTGAGCTTATCGTCTGTAGTCAGAAACGGACGGTAGGTGTTAATCTATGTAGTCAATTCAAACAAGACAAATATCACTGACATAGAAATGACATTGTTGTTATACAGGACCCTGCTTCTTCCGACTTACTTAAGTCACGTTTTTTTCCCCATTTTCTTCAGGCCAGAAAGATTCTAGAGGTGACTCCAGTTCAACAACTCATCAGCTTGAAGTGGAATCTTTATGGAAAACACTACTTCAGGTAATACAGCAGGGACATTGTATATTAAAAATGGGTTATAATAAACAGAATCCTCAATTTACAAAGTAAACATCAGAAGAAGTTTTGTTTTCCACTATTCGCATACGATTGTTCAACATTCAGCTGTTTTTCTGCATGCTCTGCATCACTAGAGGAGATCAAATTTTATCTACTTATCACTGGAAAAACTTGCGTCTATGGAACACCAGCGTCTCGTTACACTGATAGTATGCCAGATATTAAAAGTTTGTTTTGTAAACACAATGCCCACACCTAGAAAAAGTGTGCCTGTCTGCCATCATATTGGTCACATCTTGGAAAATACTGGCATACAGGTTGTTGCTGCTGGTATATCTGCTCTACATTGGGACCTTCACTTTGTGTTGCATGCACCGCCCCCTAAAAGACATTCCCGAGAATTACACAAAAGCAGAAGATGACCGCACCATCAAGATACGGAAAACTATTAAGGTGCGCGTCTCTGCACCATGACTTATCGCTTGTGTTTATCTATATTTTCCTTCCTCAAAAGTATTTAATGCTGGCTAATGATTTGTCTCTCTGTGTAGGAGAGCTATGTGTCTTACAAAGATCACCTGCGGCTTGGGGGAGAGATCATAAGCGTTATAGGAGCCATCATTATCCTGCTACTGGAGGTGTGCCTAATTATAATCATACACACCTTTATATTGAGAACTCAGTCGTCCATGGCTGCAATATTACAATTCTATAGTACTTTAGTCTGGTTTGGTAGTAGAATTTGATCATATCTGTCATAACTCTTGTGCTTATGCAATCTTGTTTCCTTCTTATGCTCAGATACCAGATATCATGAGAGTTGGAGTAAAGCGATATTTCGGACAGACTGCACTTGGAGGCCCCTTTCATGTCACCCTGTAAGCCTTGTCTTTTTAAGTCTCTGACCCTGTAGACCCAGTTCTGAAATACACTATATGGACAAAAGTATTTGGACACCTGCTCATTCATCGAAACCAAGGGTATGGTTTTGTTTAAATAACGTTTTCTACTGACCAGGGAAGATTTTCTAGGTATTCTAGGAGCATTGTTGAGGTCAGGATGCTGAATCTCATACCAAAAGTACTGGATGGAGCACCATCGTTCCAGTGCTCCACAGCTCAATGCTGGAGGCTTTATACCCCTTTAGCCCATGTCTAACATTAGGCAACAGGTTCATGTTTATCAGCTCCAGAGTCCTCTTCTATTGGCAGTCCCTTTTCCACATTGACTAGACAAGCTGTGTGTGTGTGTGCATTTGCACATCAGTGTCAGCAACGGGTGCAACTTAAAAGTAGCTGAATGCATCCATTAGAATGGGTGTCTACAAACATTTGGGCATATAGTGTAAATGCATATTACATGCTCAGTTATATGAAAAAAGACTACCTCTGAAGTCTATTTTTCCGTTCCTGATGTAGGATTGCCTATGCCACACTGGTGGTGTTCCTCTGTGTAGTAAGAGTCAGTGAGTTGCCAGGTGAAACTGGGCTCATGGCCGTGTGTCTGGTGCTGGGCTGGTGCAACGTTTTGTTCTTTGCTCGAGGTTTTGAGATGCTTGGACCCTTCGTCATTGTGATCCAGAAGGTAACCATAACACGTTCGCCTCTTACAAAGTGTCAAGTCAGATTTATCTATATAGCACTTTTTACAATGGAGCATTGTCTCAAAGCAACTTTATGATTTTAGATTATCTCCTAATATCTACGTCCAATCCCAAATTGAGCAAGCCTAGGGCGTCTCTTCCTTATTTGTATCTGTAGACAAGAACATTCAATTACAAACCACCCTAAATGAGTTTTGTAACATTATGGACTTTGGAAGGTGAGGGGTTGTAGCTGATATTTTCATGAGTCATGTTTATTTATTTATTTATATAGCGCTTTTTACAAAGGAGCATTGTCTCAAAGCAACTTTACAAGTTTAGATTATCTCCTAATAACTACGTCCAATCCCAAATTGAGCAAGCCTAGGGCGACAGTGGCAAGGAAAAACTCCCTAGTTCTAGGAAGAAACCTTGGGAGGACCAAGACTCAAAAAGGGACCCAACCTCCTTGGGCGGCGTAGATGATAAATCTAAAAGTTAAGTTGCAGATGCTAAATGCATTGCTGCATGTGATCCGTTTCTATTTTAGAATTTCCATTTTGACTTGACTTTGCTTTTGGTTGGTTCTGTTAACAAAGTGACATCGGATTTTTATAACATTTTCCTTTTTAGATTATTTTTGGAGACCTAACTAAGTTCATGTGGCTGAGTGTTATTGCCCTTGTTGGATTCTCCACCGGTGAGTAAACCTGGACTGAACTGTCTAAAATACGGCAGGCAATTTTGACATCAATTGATTGCACTTTTAAAATAACATCACTCTTCACACAGCTATGTGGACGGTGTACATGACTCAGGCTCACGACTCCGTACCAGCATTTCGTTCGTACCCCGTTACGCTCTTTACTATCTTTGAGCTGACTGTGGGACTTATTGACGTGCCTGTGGACCACACCATCCACAATCACCCTGTGGTGCACTTGGTCTTCTGCTGCTTCAGCGTGGTGTCTCACCTCCTGCTTTTGAGCCTCCTCACGGCCATGATGAGTGACACACAGTGGAGAGTCGGGCAGGAGCGAGATGAGCTCTGGAGGACTCAGGTGAGAAACATTTAAACCCCTAGTTTTTGTGCTTTGATAACAATTGTTAGCTAAGATCAGTGGTTTCCAAAGCATGGGGGAACTATGGGGTTACAGCATAGCTAATGAATGAGGCATGTTAAAGATGCATAATGCATGTCACTGGTAATAACTCCACTGTAAAGGTGATTTTAATGACTTTATTTTGTTTTGTTCAAAAAGACATTGCCGTTTTGAGTGAATTACAATGCTTAAAATAAATTCTAGTGGAGTTTGGAAGCAAAAGCGTACACTGTACAAAATGTTTGGGAACCACTGGCTCAGATCATTTTAAAGGAAAGGATGGTGTAGCATTATATAACAAAATAATTAATTCATGTAAAATTAGTCATGCATGATATGTCGCCAGCTGATATATTATTTCCCAATATATAGAATTTTTCAGTTATTGTCATCGGCCCAATATTAGCTAATATTAAAACCAATATTTATTATGTACTTATATATGAATATTTATTTATTTATTTTGCCTGTTGTTTATCAAGCTAAATACAGTGGTGCTTGAAAGTTTGTGAACATTTTAGAATTTTCTATATTTCTGCATATGTCCTAAAACATCATCAGTTTTTCACACAAGTCTTAAAGTAGATAAAGAGAACCCAGTTAAACAAATGAGACTAAAATATTATATTTGATCATTTTTTATTGAGGAAAATTATGCAATATTACATATTAGTGAGTGGCAAAAGTATGTGAACCTTTGCTTTCAGTATCTGGTGTGACCCCCCCTGTGCAGCAATAACTGTAACTAAACGTTTCCTGTTAATTGTTGGCCATCGCTTCAGGTCCCTTCGATTGCATTAAAAGTTTGTCATTCCAAAAACATTAACTCTTATATAATGACTTGTTTGTGCTTAGGGTCGTTTGTCTTGCTGCATGACCCCACCTTCTCTTGAGATTCAGTCTCATGGACAGATGTCCTGATGTTTTTTTATCCTTTAGAATTCTCCGTGATATAATTCAGAATTCATTTTATTTCCCTCAATGAAGGCAAGCCGTCCTGGCCCAAGATGCAGCAAAACAGGCCCAGACCCATGATACTACACCACCACCATGTTTCAACAGATGGGATAAGGTTTCTTATGGCTGGAATGCAGTGTTTCCTTTCCTCCAAACATAACGCTTTTCTTCATAAACCAAAAAGTTCTATTTTGGTCTCATCCGTCCACAAAACATTCTTCCATTAGTCTTCTGGCTTGTCCATGTGATCTTTAGCAAACTGCAGACGCAGACAGCATGTTCTTTTTGGAGAGCAGTGGTTTCCTCCTGTAAACCCTGCCATGCCCACCATTGTGTTGTTCAGTGTGTCTTCTGATGGTGGACTCATAAACATTAAGCATTAGCCAATGTGAGAGAGGCCTTCAGTGCTTCAGTTGGTTAGAAAGTTACCCTGGGATTCCTTTGTGACCTTGCCAACTATTACAAGCCTTGCTCTTGGAGTGATCTTTGTTGGTGGACCAACAACCCTGGGAAGGGTGGGTAACATTAGTCTTGAATTTCCTCCTTTTGTACACAATCTGGACTGTGGATTGATGGAGTCCAAACTCTTTAGAGATGGTTTTGTAACCTTTTTCCGCCTGATGAGCATCAACAACTCTTTTTCTGAGGTCCTCAGGAAATTCTCCTTTGTTTGTGCCTGATACACTTCACAAACATGTGTTGTGAAGAGCAACCTTGATAGATCCCTGTTCTTTTAAATAAAACCGGTTGCCCACTCAACACCTGATTGTCATCCTCCCACTGATGAAAAACACTTGACCCTAATTTTCACCTTCAAATTAAACTGCTACTTCCTAGAGGTTCCACATACTTTTTGCCACTCACTAATATGTAATATTGGATCATTTTCCTCAATAAGTAATGACCAAGTATAATATTTTTGTCTCATTTGTTTAACTGGGTTCTCTTGATCTACTTTTAGGACTTGTGTGAAAATCTGATGATGTTTTAGGTCATATTTATGCAGAAATATAGAAAATTCTAAAGGGTTCACAAACTTTCAAGCACTACAGTATATGATGTTGCATAGTGTATATTTATGTATGAAGTTATATTCTTTCTTGGTTTTTACACACTTAATTGTTGTTGTTGCTGCCGGTACCAATTCGATACTGAAAAAAGTCTTGCCTTTTTAAAGGTAGGTTAGAAAATAAAATGGAACGAAACCAGTTTTCTGAACCGCAACATATGTTTACAGTAATCGTCATGCCAGATTTACCTGTTTTATTGCCATGTAAAATAAATTACTGATCCAGTTTTAACAGCAGTTCCACATATGGATTATAATGTGAACTTCTTGTAAATACAGAACGGTTAAATTATCAGTAATAACATCGATATCGGCCACAAAAATATATTAATAATCGTTTATCATATCAGCTCATGAAATTCAATACATGTGCATCCCTTTTTAAGATGATTACGTTTTAGCAGCGCCTATGGCTTGGAGGCAAGACCACTGCTATTGCTGAGGACCGGGGGTCAAACCCCCAGGCTGGGCAGTGAACTGGCTCCATGTGTAGGGTGCACCTCTGCCTGTGAATTCTGGAATAGTCACTGAAATGTTGTCAAACAAAAAATGTTTACAACATTCTTTACTGCCAAGACAGAATGTTAAATGTTTGCTGTGGGTTGGCTGTAGGTTGTAGCCACCACTCTGATGTTGGAGCATAGACTTCCTCGATGCATGTGGCCCAGGCTGGGATTTTGCGGTTTGCACTATGGGCTGGGAGACCGCTGGTTCCTCAGGTAAGTCAACATATCCACAGTATATACACTAGATCATTCATGAGTTACACACATTTCCTTTAACAATGAATTTATTTCAGGGTTGAGGACCGCAACGATCAATTCATGCAGAAGATCAGACGGTATGTTAACGTGTTCTCAAAAAATGATGAAACAGACAGGAAGGAAGGATTTGATAGGACCAACATGATCCAAGAAACAGCAGAGAGAAGAGTCACAGGACAAGATATAAACAAGAAATCAGTGGTTTGCTGGAATATTGTACGCCATAGTCTGCTCGGGGCAGACACAGAGAATGAGGACCACTTGGACAGTCATGAGATGAAATGTGTTTAAAATCCACATAATGACAAGTAATGAGGGTATACTGATTCTGTAAAATGTATAACTGTTCTGTTACCTTGTTCAGTAGATTAAGAATAATAAGACTACATGGGTAATAAGGCTATAGACCACAGAATATATGATAAACACAGTAAAGTTCTTTAATCAGTGTAAAACAGCATCTATACTTAATTTAAAGGCAGCTACGCATGCATCTTATGTATTCTAGGGAAGATATTTAAATAAGGTGTTGTAGTTTTTGTAGAGTTTTTTTTAAATACAAGTTTAATTCTTCTGAATAACAAAGAAAGCACAATGTCACTTTCAATGAATATGCTTAAGCTATGTTCACACAGAAGGCAGAGTGGCCCCAATCCAATTTCTCACCAAAACCGTATTTTAAGCCTGTTCACACCATCTTATGAAATGTGCAGTTCAAGTTCTTAAACAAACACGCATGCACAAAACAGCAATGCTTCACATGACCCACTCATCCAGAAGTAAACAATCAAAACAGAGTCAACAGTAGCAGGCACTTGTTTACCGGTTCAGTTAAACCACCCAACAAACCCCGACGAACCAACCACCACACCAACCTGTACTGCAGTCAGGGCCCACTAAGACTGGTTTTGAAGTTCAAGTGTGTTCGTTAAAAGTACCCAACAGCGTGAGCAAGCCTGTGTACGCACGCTTACTGTGACCACACAACAAACAAAAAGCACCAATGTCATTCTGTGTGGCATCCAGAGCCCACCACCCACCTAGAGTAACTGATAGAACACTATTTAGAAACGCATATAAATAAACTGAGAGAACTTCCAATGGAGACCAACCACAAAACCACCCCACCAACCCCAACACACACAACAACCCAAAAACACACACAAACCCCAAAAAAAAAAAAACAGATCAAAAAACAGAAAAAAGAAAAGAACACAAAAACATCAACAAAAACAAATACCGTGTGGGGATTGTAATAGCGTACCCTGTTGGAACAGACAAACGATAAAAAAAAACCAAATGATTACAAGGCTGTTATTTTGATATCAAGGAAATTCGAGACCCTTTGGACTATTGGTAGCCACCATTTTCTCTTCTCCTCACGCTCACCCTGTATGACAAATGTCGAAGTTTGGAAACGCAATAACCAAGTTGCACTGAAAAAAAAATGACAGACTCCTGGCACATGTCAGGTCCTACACAATGAGCGTTAACGAAAATTTGGATGGTAGCCAACGCAAATCCAAAACCTGAAGGATAGATATAAGATTTCAAATAACACATGAGACACAACAAGAGGAAACGCACCACACCAACAACACGCACCGTCAAAAACCAAGTGAGACAAAAATGTAGAATTCAATGTTGTGTTTCTTCGTTAAAAAACCACCAATAAAAACCGAACGAAACAAACACCGACACCGAAACCCCTCCAAAGATAACACACAAACCACCCAAACATGAACCCACCACTGTACATAATGATTACAAAAAAAAAATCGAATCAGTACATAAAAAAAGAAAGCAAAAACGCAACAAAACACTTTCAACAGCAAACTGATTGTGAAAATAGCCCTAAGTCACAGACAAGCAGACAGTTTGCGGCCAATAATGACTCAGCTTAGGCACATATGGATTCAGCTATGGAAATGGCTAGTGCACTTGTGGGTCTCAAATCTGGCCCAATTGATTTCAGCCACAGTAAAAGTCCATGACAGTATTTAAAAAGTCTTCCAAAAGGTGCAATGCAGGCCGATGAAAATGTTAAGTGTGGCCCAGAACTGGAGCAGAACATCACCCATTTGCTATCAGGGTTGGATCATTTAAGTAGACTACACTATATCAAAGTCACTGTGATACAATACACAATGCATGTTCAAATACATAGCATGACCACTTGATTGTTTGTCACATAGCGGGTTTGGTTGTTAATGTATTTACTCTCTATTTGTTACCAAGTGTGTAAGGGATAAGAGTTGCAATGATTAGATTAAAGGCATATGTGAAAGATATACGGAATGGTTGTGACTTATGAATCTTTGATTTTATTCTGTTTGGCAGATGTAATGTGAGAACACCTCGCATGGGCTGGGATACCAGTTGTTCACATGTGACTCTCGTCCTTTCAGAAATGCACAGAAGCCATCCTGCTGATGGCCAGTTGCCCAGTAGCTGCCATTAAAAAAATACAAATAAATTAGCGTCATCATCTAATCCAAAAATGTACTTCATTCATGTGCTCCAAGCTCTTTGCACTGCACATGCTATTTACAAACCACATCGCACTTGAACGGTGTCCGTTGCATAACAGAATGCTTGAAATTGTGTTGTACAGTAGTACTTCAGCATCAAATGGGCATAAACCTGACCTGTACAAATTCATTTCACTTAAATGTTGTTAGAGGACGCTGGACACATTACAGTTCACCTAAGCAGTTGGGGAATATTGCGTTGAATATGCAAGTCACAACACAGAGACAATAGGTTTCGAAATATAGGATAGAATAATAGCACTGAGCAGGTATTTGATTTTTTCCTTGGTTTCAGATAAAAATCCTTTTTTTGTTCTCCAAATATCATAGCATTTGTCACAAAAACCTGAAGTGCTACAACATTTCCCAGTCCAGCTCAGCTTAAATAATAAGGATTAATATTTAATATATAAAATGTTTACATTACAGCATCGTTACATAAATTAGAAACAAATTGTGGAACACAAAAGTCATACTGAATACTGATTGGATAACAAATACCACAAACCCAAATCAGAAAACGTTGTGATAGTATGGAGAATGCAATTAAAGAAAAAAAACACAGTGTTCCTTACATTTACTTTGACTGTTATTAGATTGCAGATGGAATGAACCAAATGTGTCATGATTTTTTTTTTTCTGGATAAATTTCATTTGTGAATAAACATCTATTTTTGCATTTTAGGCCTGCACCACATTTCAAAAAAGGTTGGGGCCAGACAATTTAGGGCTAGTAATGAAGTAAAAAAAAACTAAATAATGATGTGATTTCAAACAGGTGATGTCGAGAGGTGATTATAATCACGATTTGGTACAAAAACAGTACCCATGATAGGCAGTCACTGGGCAAAAATGGGCAGAGGATCTCCAATTTGTCAACCAATGCATGAGAAAATTATTGAAATGTTAAAAACAAATGTTCCTCAAAGACATATTGGAAGGAATTTGCATATTTCAGTCTTTTTGAACTTGTTAATAGTCGGGATGGTTGTTTTCGTCTTTGGTCCGAAGCACACAGCGTCCATTTCTTGCAAAAACTCTCAAAAAAATCTGGAATACTGATTAATCCACAATACACTGTGTGAAGGTTCATCCTAGATGCCTCCAAGCCCAAAGAAGTCGACCCTGCTTCTGGACATGATTAACAAACGGTTTCTTTAAAGTAAAAAATATTTAATGATATTATGCACTGTAGCAGGAGAAATATGCAAATCCCTGCCAATCTTTCTTTGAGGAACATTGTTTTTAAACATTTCAATAATTTTCTCACACATTTGTTGATCAACTTGAGATCCTCTGCCCATCTTTGCTCCACAAAGTCATCACGTTTGAAACCAATCGTTATTTAGGTTTTTCATTCATTACTAGCCCCAAATTGCTCCCGTCTCGACCTTTTTTTGGAATGTGTTGCAGGTCTGAAATGCAGGAATGGATGTACATTAAGGGGTTGTATTATATCAAAATGTAAACGAGAACCAATCCAGATCTTGGTTTTCCCACTCTTTCCCCTTCACTGTTTTATCAATAGTTAACATGTCACCTGAAATACTGAACCAGCATCATATACACAAAACTACAGCGAGTGCTTCAGATTAGCACACACTCTGCTAGCAAAGGTTGATTGGGGAAAAAGTTCTGATTGTAGTTTTCAGTTCGAAACAAAAAAGGAGCCATTATGTCAACTTGATTGGTTCAGCACTGGTAGAGTGGTCTAATACTACTGCAGGGAGATAAGCAGTTACTATTACTATAGTTACTATACAGTTACTGTAAGCAGATACTATTCTCTGTGTCTGAGGGAGGAAAACCCGTCAGGGGAATATCCCCCAGCACTGCAACCCCTGCTATCTCTGTAATGGACTGGCATTCCATACTTTCAGTTTCATTCTTCAGAGATAGACTCTCACCAGGGAAAGCATGGTTAGGTGTGGAAAGAAATCCTGCAGCATTATCTGCGTTCATTTCCATAACTTAACCTTTGTGATTTAGTTTCATATAAAGACATTCAGTCCCTATTCAACTCATCACGCTCTTAAAAGAATCTTACATTTATTATAAAGCAAATAAACATGCACATGTTCATATGATTTTTAACTTCTAAAGACATTCACCATTTTTCTCTTACCTCTGGCTTACAGCATGATCGTTAATCCACTTCCACTTCCGTGCCGGTGAATAAGTGAGACCAATCCAGTACAGCATGGATCCTTTTGAAGTCAAAAATTCCTACAATGATAAAAACAGAATCAGTAACAGTAGGACACACACACTTCAACAGTAAGGCTTTTCTTTCGGTTTTACCGATTGATTGACTGATTGAAGGTTTAGCCAGTTATCTGACCTGTTCGCGTTCATTTTCAATAACTGCCAGATCTCCACCCAACTTCTGGCACACCTCCCTGCTCTCTTGCCAGCTAAGACGTTCTTGAGACATGTAGTAGCATAAGTTCCCAAATTTCAGCCAGCCTTTTCCACAGCACTGATGTCCTAACAGAGAAAGAGTGGATTTTAATATAGAACCTAAAAATGATGCAATTTAGCCCAAAGAAATCACACCAATAATGAACACCTAAAATTATGCATTAACTTAAAACGCATTCACACTATGCCCGGTTCCCATATACCATGCCAGAGTATAATCTCCTCGAGTCCAACTGACCTGTGGCCGAGCCCACCTCCTCAAGTGGGCCCGAGTACGGTTCAACGTACTGTTCACTAGTCAAATGAACTGCACTTTAGGGGTACAGTTCGCCTTACACGAGTACACCCTTAGCTGAATCATTGTAAGTAAGTGGTTCACATCATTCTGGAAATCTAAATTACTATTAAACAATGATGCATCTGAATCATGTTAGTATTTACCATTGGTGTCGACAGCCTGTGATGGGTACATGTCCTGACATATTTGGAGGCTACAGGTTTGCGGCGTGGCTGGGCACACTACATCCACAGCTCTGTTCTCACATGGCTGGTCAGACTGGACTTCATTCACTGATAATTGAACAGGAAGAATACCAAAAACAAACATTTCACCATGTAGCATACAGATTTGATACACACTTTACCTAGGCCTGTCATGATTACCACACTTTTATCTGTTATTTGTAATTGTCAGGCAGTCCTGTAGCTCCCCAAACTTAAATACAGTCATGCGCACTTTAACGACCATCCGATCAAAGTCTGTTCACATTAACGACTGAGGTCTTAACAATTATAATAGCAAATAATCTGTCTAACTCCAGACGTTGCATCCATAAAGAGGTGGACAAATTAAAAAAGGTTTAGTATACGTTTTTGAACTTCCGTAAATATTATTCATGTCATACTTATGTTTTGTTTGCATATTTTTATTGAGTTTATTTTCATTAACTATATGCACAAGTAGGAACTATGTTACGGTCTGTGTTGCACACGGACACTTTTAGGACACGGACATAATCAGAGATGTGAAATGGAAAAGTTTGTACTCCAAGTGCCATGCCAGCTTGACCTATATACACTGCCTGGCCAAAGAAAAGGTCACCACCTGGATTTAACCAAGCAAATAATTAAGTAGTTTAAAAAAGAGCCTCCCGTCAGATAATTACTGCATTTGTTATTATGTTTCAGGAGGCAACAAGTTATTTAACCCTAACTGACGCAGTGAGTAGCTTCTCATTTGTTAAACAATGGTCGCGGAAAAGATGTTCATCTGTTTCAGAAGGGTCAAATTGTGAAAGAGTGGTTCAGGGAGCATGAGACATCATTTTCACACATGGATTGGCCACCACAGAGCCCAGACCTGAACCCCATCCTTGGGATGTGCTGGAGAAGACTTTGCGCAGTGGTCCAAATCATCAATACAAGATCTTGGGGAAAAATGAATGCAACTCTGGACAGAAGTAAATGTTGTGAGATTGCAGAAGGTTGCGGAAACGATGCCACAGCGAATGCGTGCCGTAATCAAAGCTAAAGGCGGTCCAATGAAATATTAGAGTGTGTGACGTTTTCTTTGGCCAGGCAGTGTATATCTAGAACTGCAGAGTATTTGACCGCTGTGACTTCCTACTAGTAGAGGCATGGTGGAGTTACCTACTTAAGGTGTTTAGAGGTGACACTGCGTTGCCTGTTCTGCTTGTACTGCATTAGTGTTTCTTCAAGTGGACTCATTCCTTCTTGGGTGTGTGCAGCCAGCGAGGTATGTTTATTAATGTTTGTATTCCATTGTGCACGTTTATATTCTGGTCCTACAGTGTGTCCAATAGTTAATGTGTACTTGTAACTGAAGAACTACAGTATTGTGTATTTCCTGGAGGGAGTGATATGTATAACAGTGTATAATGGATGCTGTGTAAATTGTATCGTACCACTTGTGTTTTCAGTGGTCTCGACTGAAGAAGTCACTTAGATGTGTGACGAAACGTTTCTCCAACAAAAT